>JAAMPD010000663.1:0-41108 GCA_025266255.1 Trissolcus basalis | reverse complement strand
TATAATTATATATAGTTTTTATATATAATTTTTATTCCTACACCAAGCATTTTTTCTAATATTTTCCTATAAACTATAGAAAAAATTGTATGAATTTTTATACGACTTACTTTGAGAAATTAAAAATTCTTATTAAAATCGTATAAGATTTTATACAATTTATTCCTACTAGTTGATTAACAATAAAATACAATACAATTTTTTATTACAGAAAAATAAATAGTTGTTTTTCTCAAAAAAATAGAATTAATAATTATTAGGAAATACTCGCTTACTACTATCTTATGCGTATAATTTAATTCAAACATTATTTTATTATAAAACAAAAATGAAGCTTATTTTATAACAAAATAATAGAATAATATAAGTTTTGTTTTCAAAACTAAAAAGTTTCGAAAATCGAAAAAATAGAAAATTTACAATACAATTATATACAATTGCAAATTCAAACTTTGGCTTTCAAGAAATCAGCCAATAAGGAAAGAGGAACGAAAGTGAATTTAGCTGAAAGATGCGATCAATCGATTCAATCGATACAAAAGCCAATTCACACTTGTTTATAGGAAAATATTAGAAAAATGCTTTTCCAAAATATTTTTCTGCGTGTATAGTATATAATGCTTATATTTGTAACGTATAATTGATATGATCAGGTATGATCGATACATATTTGTATATATATTTTGTATTTGTACTTGATTCGAGATCAAACGAGTTGTAAATAATTGAACGAACGGTTAAATTTTGGCATACCGGTTGAATCTTTTTGTAAAACCGATTATTCGAAAAGAGAGGATTATTAGTCTTTCTGGAATTCAAGTGCCATTGGAAAATGTTTGAAGGAGTAAAAAATGATCATCGACCGGATGCCACAGAGAGGAATTATTTATCGGGCGTTGTTTGTTGTTACACAGCTGATACATTTTGATTAGGAAACTCGCTCAATGAAACCGTCCACAGGCGTATAAACAAGTCTTGTTTATTTGATTGCAGGAATACAAGTTTGTTGTAACTGCCCGCGATGGAGCACCGGACCCTCGCTTAGCGACTGCAACAGTAACAGTAACTGTTGAAGATGTACAGGACGAAGTTCCTATTTTTCATCTAAGCAGCTACGAAGCCAGCGTTAAAGAAAATGTTGCGGAATACATGGTGTTACAAGTAACTGTAAGTGTAAAATAAAATCATCCCGGCTCCTTATAACGAGTCAATTTCAAACAACCCAAACATTTTTACTGTCCCGATAAAGATATAAACATTTTTGGAGTCAATGCTTTTTTTGTTGTAATTCAATTCAATTATCTAGATAAGTTGATAGTTATGGCATAGTGTGGAGTAATGTTTGGGAAATTCACAGGAATGTTTATTGGAATGTAAAAAAGATGTATAAATTGCGCGATACAAAAAGTAATAGATGGAATGAAAGTTGGAGGACTTTTTTTCGTCTCGTTTTTTGAATGTTTAGTTGAATGTTAAATTCGTTTTCAGGCTGTTGATGCAGACACGGAGAAGCAAATCACGTACACGATAAAACAAGGGGATACGGACCTGTTTAGCATCGATCCAAAAAGTGGAGTCATCAAAACGCTACGTGGTTTAGATTACGAGAGAGATCATCAACATATCTTGATTATAGGGACGGAAGAAAATGTTAGCGAGTCACCAGGGGCTACCACAAGAGTCGTAATTAATGTTCAGGTATGCGCATTTTTGATCGGTTAGGCTCCTTGATAGAAAATCCAGTGCTCTGATTTATCTTAATCAGCTGAATGGGCTCGATAAAAATATTAAAGCTTGATTCAAATTAAATTTAATTGAAACGTTCGCTCATCTGATTTAATTTTATTAGGATGTTAATGATATTCCGCCATTATTCACCATCATTCCACGACCTATTACTTTGAATGATGACGTGCCTATTGGCACAGGTATTCTGAATCTCACAGCTACTGATTCCGATGGAACATCGCCAGGAAATCAAGTAAGTACAACCAAACAATAATATATATATTATAAACGATCGATTTTATCATTTTTTAAATATAAAAATATATTTAAAAACATGTATTTATGAATAGCACTCTTACGTAATAAAATTTATTCCTGTTCCATATAATTATATAAATGTATAAATTTGTAGCAATACCAATTTCGAATTTAAAATTTTATAGGGCAACATTTATACCGCAATTTTGGTTGAGTTATAAACGTTGCCATATACAAATATTTACTTAGGTTGAAATATCAATTTAGCGTCGCTCGTCCAAGTGTTTCCTAGTATTATGTTTTTTGCACTTTCCTCTCCCTGGCATTGTATAATAAAAGTCGAGACAACTTCTAATGTCTCCTATCTCAAAGTTCGCGAGCAAAAATAGAGTGGAATTGGTGTTCATCGAAGTTGTCAAGTTTCTTATCATTATTTACAAAGTTGGAGGATGTATTCAGTTTTTTCGATTCACATTATGAAGACAATGTTTTTTGTTCGAATTATTTTTCTTTAATTTTGAATTTCAACTTGCAGGTTCGTTATGAAATAATTGGAAGAAAAATGGCCACTAAATATTTCACGATTGATCCAGATAAAGGTGTGCTACGCATTCGCGATGATTTACGGAAAGAATCTGATTCTGAATATCAGGTACGTCGTTTATCACTCTAACAGCTTTAACGGAGCATACGATAGGAACAAATTATATTAAAATTTATATCCACTTCGGTTTTATTTCGGTTTATTATTCTCCGAACGAGAAAATAAAGGTTTCCAAACTGTTCGGTTCTTTTTGCACCGGAGAAAAAGCAAGACTTTCTACGACTGAAAACAATGGCGCTGTTTTGTATTTCATCTCATGTTTAATAATATTTAATCGGATCAATTTTTTTTAGGTGGACGTGAAAGCGTATGATCTGGGCGAACCAGCGCTCTCGTCTGTGACGACCGTGCCAATCTTTGTTCGCCATATTTCAACAGTCCTTCCAGATATAGCGCTGGGCTTCGCCGAAGACTCTTACAACGTGGAAATCCCCGAAGATGCCGTCGACAATACGCTTATAAAAACTTTAACGGTCATTAATACTCATGCTCACGACACCACTCCACTGAGATGCGAGATATACGGTGGTAATGAAGAAGGATTATTCGACGCCACTATTACCGAAGAACGAAACTGCGCATTGAAATTGAAAAAAGGCGCCTTGGATTATGAAAATACAGAATCTTATATCCTCAAGATCAAATTGGAATCGTTCACTGGATTTTTGAAAGCTGACAGGAACACTACTATGGTAAATCATAATTTTTAAATTGAATTATAAGTCATAAAAGAAAAATTACAAAAGAAGAAATGATGTAAAAAAATAGCAGTGGTTTTGAAAGCGAACATTGATAGCTGCATGAAAAATATGTACACCTTAAAATCAGCTAAATTCTCTCAAATTAGACCAGAAGCCTTTTTTTTATTCAATTTTGCCGAATTTATCTTTTTCATAATGCCCAACATTTTTTTTTCCAGAAATAATCAAATTTTTGCAAAATTTTGCAAAACTTTCTCGAAATGTAATTTTCTTAAACAAAACGCATAAAATTTACTAATATATGTCATTTGTATTTACTTTAACCTTGGATTTTCGGCTGAAAAAAAGTTTGAACGGTACTTAATTTCAATGACATTGTTAGTTGCAAATAAAAGTTGGTTATCACATAATCGATTCTAATTAAGATTATGTTGATGACTTTTTTTTCTATGTTTTTTTTATAGATTGTGTACATGACCTATTGTAACAATGAAGTAGGAAGTTCACATAGACTTCTGAACGTGATGTATCATTTAATTTGAATGTATCATACACTTGTATAAATACTCGAATACGCGATTCAAATAAGCGCTGACGTCAGATGAGCGTGCACGTAATTACTTGCAGATAACACAATATGTCAGTTGAAAAGATGACACGAAAAATCTAATATCTAAAACTGTCGTTGCAAAATTGTGCGGGCGTTCTCCGGACAACTTTGACCGTTTTTAACAGAATCGAATTTGTAAAATGGTCATACTGTATTTTTCACGTGCATTCAACTTTTATCGTCGCAGGTATCGCAGTAAAACGAACTTTTTGAGAATTTATTTGAACATATGTACTGGGAATACGCGTTGATTTCATTTCATGGTGAAAAAGTTATCAAATTAAAATTCAAAATGAAAAAGGCAAAAGAAACTAATTTTCATACAAATGTTGAATTTTTTGGTTCGTTTAATCTTTGAAAGATTTGAATCTTTTGAAATTGTTTAAAAACTTGGCACTTGTTTGAGGTTATAAAAATTGCAAAGATGATGTTGAATAAAGTGATTTGAGCTTAGTTTGATTGAAACACAAGTTTTTGGTTAATTTTGAATAAATCAAGTGGAAATAACATGAGCCTGAAAGGTCATAGGGATTCGATCTAAGGAACATGTAGAGTTGATACCAATTTATGACCGCAGTTATTTGTCTTTGGAAAACCCAGTTACATTTTTACTAAGACCTTAATCGAAGCAAATTTGCCGCAAGTAGGTCAGACAAAATGTTCATTTCTGAACTAATGCATACGTAATACATTCGTTAATAGATACAATTTTCGCGGATATTTTTTTTCACTCTTTGAAATGAAAAATCAATTTACAAATTTTTTTTTGCTGATTCGATCAAAGGGTGTTGAAACCCGATTTTTGATATTGAGATGTTCTCAGAGTAGAACTTTTTTATTTCATTGTCACAATAAAAAAGAAATAGAATATAATGCTTAGAATTTTCGTCATAGATCAAAAGCTTGCTCGAAAAATTCTTCCCCTCAAAAAAGAAACAAACAATGCAAGAAGCGATGTTTTTATTCTAAAGTTGACCTCCAAGCTAATAAATTTATTACTTGAACGAGGTTTTCTCAGTAGATTTAATTAATTCAGTGAATTTACAGCGGGGCTAAAATGATTTTCTGTTTATTACAATGTATACTATTCTAATCGACAATGTCAAATTTTATATATATCAAAAATGAAATGAAAGTATTTGACAGTGATCGAAGGGTAGTAAAACGAAAAATGAAGTTTCTGGAGTGAAATCGACTGCTTTTTATTATTTGCAGGTAAAAGTTCAAGTGCTTGACGTGAATGACAACACGCCGGAGTTTGTATTTCCGAATATAAATCTAACGCAATCAAGGTATTTCGCCTCTGTGCCGAAAACCATTCAGTTTTCGTCGACGGTGCTTCAAATCGACGCTTACGACAGAGACAGTGGAAAGTACGGAAAATTGGAGTACAAATTGTTGAACGACGAGAAGGAGAATTATTTTACAATAGACAGCGCAACTGGAATAATTAGAACGACAACGAGTTTTAATAACATTCGAAAGGAGCAGCTGCCGTTTCGATTCAAGGTGCAGGTTAAGGACAATCCAAATTCGACGAACAACGTGAATGTCAATGAAGCGCCGGTGATTGTCAACCTAATTGATAATGAGAACCTACTGGTGATGACAATTCAGAACGCAGTCTCGGAAAGCCTGCAGAAGGAAGGTCACAAAATTGCGAAAATCACGCAGGATAAAACCGGCCTATTGATCGGGATCCACAACATTGTTGCGCGAAAGAATGTCACTGTTAATGGCACTGTAGAAACTTATCCCCTCGACTCCGATGTTTGGTTTTATGCGGTTGATCCACAAACCGAAACGATACTCGACAGAAACGATACTAAAATAAAAAGGTAATTAACAAATTATCATAATTCGAATGAAATTCGAGTCTGCAATACGTCAGACTTGTCCAATCAATTAAAATTAATTAATAGTCAATAGTAATTAATTACGTTAAATTAATTCAGTTAATTGAAAATTTAAATTGTTTATCCTATTAGATTATACTTTTACACAATTTCACTTAACGGAAATTCAATCTGTTCCAATCTTGAGAAATTTCAAGAATAATTTGTTGAAAAATTATGTTTTTTCATTACAATATCATGCATGATCAGATAATTTCGTATGGAACTGTAAAACATTGTAAACGCATGCACAAAACGTTTTTTTTTTTTTTTCGTCCTAATTTTCCTGTGTGATGCAAATGTTTATTTGCATCACAATTTCGAAACCTAAAAAAGCAATTAGTTTTTTTAATGAGAAATATTTGCAAAGGGTTTCTCGAGAAAATCGTCATCAAGTTCCTCAAAACCGCTAAATGTTTCATCGTGGCTGCGAGAACCACATGGAAACATAATTGCATTACCTTCAAAATTATTTTTATTGTCGTTATGTAATGAGTCACCGACTAATTATTCATACTGTTAGTGGAACAGATATGCAAATAACTGAGTTTGCAATAACTTTTGCTTTTGTCTGCCATTTTCGTTTGGAGTCGGTTAAAGTAAAAACCATGTCTAAGGTAGAGACCAGCATTGCAACAAGCTTTTTTGTATCTGCGATTGTATCTAAGATATATATATATATATATTTTTTTTTTTCAGAAGCTTGCTGGAACAGGAGACCATGGAGGATATCACTGCTGAGGTATCGTTGGCTGTTCGGGCAAAGGTGATCGATATCCACGCACCGGTGATGTCAACCGAACAAACCCTACGCACGCAAACTGCCGTGGCTTTCAGCGGGGAAGTGTTCCCTTATGCTCTTATCATCATTGCCTGTATCATCCTCGTTCTTGGAATAGCTGGTATCATATATATATGCATTTCTTGGTCGAGGTAAAAATTGCCTTATTTTCTTTCATTTTTTTTTTATTTTTACACTATAGAAACCTTAAAAGTCACCCTTTTTTTCTGCCAAGGGTTTCAGCTATTGAAAAAAACTGACGAAACGAAATTTTTTCCTGTTTTTTTTTTTTTGTTTCATTGTCTGTTTTGTCTTGTTGATTTCCTTGTTTTTTGTGTGTTCCGTATGAAAGTTGTGAAGTCTCGTGAGTTGGTTGACATGTTCGGAATTTCGCGTAAAAGATTTCAAGTGTTTTATAATGACCGAACTGGCGCAACCGTGAGTTCAAACAGTCTCGAACTTTTACTCAAATCACTTTACAGAGTCGCTTGGCGCGCGATGTAATTTATATTCTCCTTCAGATGGAAATCGTGTCATCATGACATAATTTGAGAATCGTTGGATGTAAATTTTCTGATGATCATTTAAATAGGAATTTAGTTACGATATAAATTTGTCCTGTGGATTAACAGTTTAATCTAGAAATTCATTTCCCTAGCATTCTTCTCTTGTTAACAGAATTAACTGTAATGCGAATTTCCGGCCACAATGTTGGTTTTAATGACTGCGTACCAAAAAAAATATATACATATATATATGTACATATATATACACTGCTCCACTTTGAGCACAGTTGCGTTTGATTCAAAATGTTTTATTCAGTCGAATGTTTTTAATCACATTTTCGAGTAAATTTGAGGAACCGAAAAAAAATGAATATTTTTCATCTAAACATTTATCTACCATTTGGATGAATTTATTGCACGAATGAAGAGTTATGGATGTACGAAAATGTTGATAATTTAAAACACCATGCGATTATTTGCAAAAGGAAAATAATAATGAATACACAACATGATTGTGCTAATTAAATAACAGTCAGTTATTTAACTCGAGATTTATTCGCTGTTACTTTTCTGTCAACAGATACAAAGCATACAAGGATCGAATGCAAAGAATGTACGTAGTTCCTCGCTATGACCCAGTTTACGTTGAACCAAATTTGAAGGAATACGAGACCCAAGTGCTCCAAATGAGTGTTCCTGTAGATGACAACGATAGCTACAACGATCTTCAAATTGACTTCAGTAACACAAATCATGCATTTAGTCTTGACAACGTAAGCTACATCACAAAAGATCAGAACAGTAGCACAGGTAAAGACCGATTTTTTTTCCACCTATTCAAATTTATATTTGCCTTTTGATTTTTGTTCTTTTTTTTTCATCTTTCCATTAGTACAATTCAATAATAAAAGTTGAGGCTGCTCTTCGATTGACTGCTTGAATGTGACTTTTGATTGTAAAAAAAAATGCTTCCAAAGGGAGAAACTGATAGGAAACGACAAAGGCAAATGAAATTGTGCACTCGAATATTTGTTGTCTTATTGTCAAGTTGCTCCTCAACGCAACTTTCGTGGGGTGCACAGGAGTGGTTGAATAAACTGTTGTTGTAAATTCAAAGCTTACCGCTATTGGAGACTGTAAGCCCATTTGTTGTTTATCTACTAAGACAAATAGTTAATGTGACTTTTGAACAATTACTCGTTAAAATACTGTCGGACTGGATAGCCCTCGGGCCATAACAGTAAAACCTCAAAACGTGCAATTTCCACATGATTTCATCTCGGGAATAATTTTCCATTACCAGATCCATGATCTGAGACACCGCGTAATGACTTTTACGAGTAGACATCCCATCCAGACAAAGAGGCTCTATTTAACATATCTCTTCAGCTGCACTTCTTCGTATGTATATTGCAAATCAGCTAAGGGGAGCAAACTGAAGTGATCCTCCTCTCATTAGCATCTCAACCAAGCTAGCATTTTCTGTAACCGTGTTAAGCCTGCGACACAAAGGTTTAATATTATTTATACTGAATTGTAGATGAATCCCTGGCCTCGCTCCAGGAAACAAAAACTAGATTGTTACCATTTGTCACAGCCTGATGAATTTGATCCAGTAATTTCATGATCTCCGCGTTTAGTCCGAGGAGACAAAAATTCATGGGCTATTAAAATTTTATTGTTATCATTCATTTAGGGATTTATAACTAGCTTTATTGTCCGGATTTACGAGGACTTAACTGCACTTAGAATTATCGTGCTTCTTTTGATGTCGTTTCCTTTCAAGCTTCTTTTTATTTTTCGTCATGAATTTTCATGTGATCGGAGAACGGCTCGATCAAGTGCTCTTTGTTTGTATAATAAACACCGCGGCACGAATTATTCTGACGTTAATTAAATGAAAAATATATGTTTCCAGGTCAACAAAGTCCTGTGAGCTCCGAGGCAGCAACCACCGCTCGTGCTTCCAGTATAATTGGAAACCATACGGATTCCAACATACATTCATTGCGGCGGTCTACTTTGGGACGAAAAAATGGGAACGCGAGCAATACAAACACGCTAAACCACCGAGAGACTCCAGTACTGAATCCGCTCTTCAATCACGGTGGCGATATGATGAACCTCAGCCCGTCCAATGACAATGTTATTTTCAAGGAACGGAAGGACTACTCGCATCTTGGGTTCTCGTATCTCGACCAAAGCGCGGAGACCACAACCGAGCTGTAGGATACACAAGTCAGAACTCCCAGCTTGAACAAGTCGATAATCAATGTGCGTGACGAACTATATTAGTTTAAACTGTACAGAGCCGTGTGGAGCGACTTTTCACGCCGATCAAGAAGTTTAAAGAAAAGTCAGAACTTTTTGAACATACTTATAAAAAGGCGAAACAAACTGAAGCAAAACAACGAATTAAAAATAACACAGAACAACAAACTTTTAAATTACCAAAAGGATATTAAAAATTGAATATGAAAGAAAGAGATTGAAACTAGTTGCAAGTTTGTTTTTGTTTCTTTTCAGAGAAGTTGAATTTATTGTAAATGAAAATGTTTGTCTTATGTTGAGTGATGTAAATTAATTGATGGATAAGATGAAAAAGATCACAATGAACGAATCTCGTAAATTTCAAATCAACGAAGATAAATTGTTTTTAGCACTCTGTGGGTGCGAACTGTTCGAACTGGAAAGTGGGATTAACAAGCTATCAAGAAGTAATCGCCAATCAATAGGTTTTACTAACAGCGTGTTTGACTTGCAGTTCGAAAACTTTGAGTAAATTATTCTATCTCATTAATAATGGTGCTTATTAGGGGATCTATCGACCTGGACGAATTAATGGGTTCCCCCAATGAATAACCGATAAAAATCTAGCGGTAGTACAGTTTTGTTTACAAATTCGTCAGCAACCCTCAAACCCCAACCCTATCAGACATGACGCGCTGACAGTTTTTATACTTTTTTAAGATCTAAATCAATTGTAATATAGACTGTTTCGTACTTAATTAATTTTTGTCACTTTTTATATTGAGGGTCCAGGGGATTCTGGAATAAGAAATCAAAATGTTCTGATTTTTCTGTAATTGTAAATTTGAATCAATGCACTGTATAAAGGTAACATATTTTTACGAGATGAAGTTTGTACTTAATCGACTGTTTCATGTTAAGAAAATTGATCTGTAAATGTTTCCTTCTTGTACCATACTATATTCTATTTATACAGACTGGAATCTTAACGTTACTGTAATATTTATTTAATTACGATTATCGAGAATTGATTTGAAATCATTCAACTCAATTATTTTTGTATTTTGTAATGTTAAAACTCAAATGACTGTTGTGAAAATAGTTGCGAATTGTAATTACCAATAAGCTGTAAAAAAATTCATTATACTTTGAATGGAAGGAATCGATAGTTACATGATAATTACATTACCGAAAATTGAATGTTAAACTTATATAGACACTAAGTTTTGTTCTCCTTAAACAACTGATTTCAAGTTGTTGAAAGCATATCCAATAACATTTAGTTGGAAAGTTCTTCTTTTGTTTTTCATTCGTTTTAACTCCTGTCTTTCAACTTTTTTTTATAAGAAGAAAAGTCCGAATAACTTTGTACGTAACACGACGATTGAATTGATGAGAATGAATTTGTACGCGGTAATGAGGTTCACGTTTGAATCAAAATGACATTAGGGATGGCATGATTTTTGCGTCAGTCTTTTGTGTTGCGATGAATGTTTGAACTGTGCAGCGAAATCATGTAGCTCCCTGTCAACATGTTATTGTCACTACGCTTTTCTAGTCGAGAAGGAAAATGAATCTGATTATATTCTTGTACATTAACATTTGTCAGTAAAATTAACTTTTGAATCTTTTTCTTCGACGATCTTTGTGCCCTACAAGATTGTGTTCTTAATTACTGTACATTGTGCCCTATCACAGTTTTTTTTACATACTTTCGAGTATATATTTATTTTTCTCGAATTTCCGCCCCTAGCAAATAAGAGAAATGCAATTGTAACTCTGGCTTTAGATGTTACTTCGAGGATGCATGATGAGAGTGCGCGATATATGAGCATGACTGATGAATGGAAGTCATTGATTTTTGGTGGTGAATTGCTTTCCTGTTAATAACTAAGATGTTGATATTTTGGTTAATTATTTTTTATAATAGAAAAAGTGTACGAGAAAGATATGGACAATATTGTTAATGAAATAAAGAATTTTATTAGTTTATATACTTCAAAATACAATGCGAGTTTTCTGTTTCTTTTCACCCCACGGTCTACTTTTTACCTACATTTTTCTAACACCCTTCTTTTTCATTTCTTGCTTTGACAACTCATAATATCGGACCGACGGAATATACGTCTCCATCAGTTCCGAGCTTGTTCCAAAATATATAAAAGACACAACAACCATAATCTGATTCTTTTTTCTCTCTCATAAAGTTGATATGTTTTGAGCTGAATTGTGACATTGCAGCATCCGCAATGACGTCATAGCAACTTTGGTAAATGTGTCAGCAACGAATGTCTGAAAGTATTTCAAGAATGCTGCGAATTGTAACACTGTAATATTATAGTGCATATACCGCTATCAAAACAAATGGCGTTATATTTAACAGGGCTTAGTGCGGCAAATATCGGGGCTTTTAGGCAACCACTAAAGTGATTTTCGATTATCTGACAATGTACTCGAAAAAAAAAAAGATACACCGCATTCAACATCTTTACACGACCGCAACAACAAAAAGACACATTCACACAAAAATCAGTGCAAAAATTCAATTAATAAATCTCACCGGGAACTTTGAAAGAAAAAAAAAAAGCGCGACTCAAATGGATTTTCAAACATCAATTTGTTGACCCAGTTCATTACGCCTAAAAGTTACGCCCCGACGCAACTTTTACTAATAAATTCAATTGCACTATTTTTATTTGCTCCAAGTTCTTAATCAGGTATAATTTAATATGGAACTCGCGGTGGCATATATACATATTTTTATTCAACTAAAAAGTTCGCTCCCGAAAGGAAGGGTAAGTTTGAACGTAACCTCCGGCTCAAAGTCTTTTAGACCGACATAAGAAGGGAGGCGGATTAATAAAAAATTTTATCCAAGAAAATGAACCCCCGTTAGAAAAAAAAAGTTAAACTCGTCTCATCGTGACCCAGTAAAATTGAGGGTTGTGCGGATTGTTACATGAGCGTCAATTGAGTTTCATTCAAAGCGACCTCGACAAGATGTGTTATTAATTTTCGAACCTCGTGGTGCGGCTAAATCTTGCTGCACAATCGATTAATACATAACAATCACAAAAGTGCTTGGTTGAATATCAACAGATTGTCTGATTCTGGGCACTCCAAGGGAAAGTTCAGAGCGCCGGCGCTGTCTCGAGAACACGCAGCCGCGTGTCCGGAACTCCGTTAAAACAAGCTCGAGATCAGTGGCTGAATCCAGATGATAGTGTACAGCTCGCGTTGCTGGTTCGCTCGTGGTGCTTTCGCGGAGCGCTCAAGTTTTTGCTCTAGACTCACTGGCGACTTGTGAGAGCGAAGTTATAAAAATGTGAGATACAAATTACGGTGAGTGGGTTTTTATTTTCAATTTAAGTGACGTTTCGGTGGGCAACCCTGCCATCGGAGAGACAAAGTTGATACCTCAGAACAACCTGTAGTACTCTCATGTGTATCACAAACAATTTCTCTCTCAGTTTCGGTTTTTCATCATTTCTTTTTGTTCTGTGTTTGTTTTGTTTTGTTTTTTTTTCATTGTGATTAACTCTTTTTTTTTTGGTCTGTAAAAGGTTCAGTTTAGCTGATGAATTTTCTCGCAAATTGTTTAATACCGTTTTCCCAGCCGAATAGGAGGATTGCATTTCACGTTTTCGTGGGAAAACGAAATATTTTGTCTGGTGACAAAATATTTGACTTGCGAGTTAAATTTTTAATGAGCTTGTTTTCATTGTTGATTTCAATTTTGCGCTCTTAGTGTTGTAATTAGCTTTTGTGAGTTTTTAGCCGAGTGACTTATTAAATTCAGACGTATTCAATTTTTCAGTTGCGCATAAAGGCGGTTTTGATTAATTCACGCTGAACATGGAAGTTACTCCGACCTAATTGTTCTAAATGTATAACCAAAATTTATTTCAACTTTGTACATAACAAATGCATTTGCTATGTGTGTATTAGAAAAAGTTTGCGATCACGTTTTTTGCGAAGCTTTGAAAATTATGCTTCAACAACTTTCGTGTCATATTCTATCGTCGTTAATATAATGATTATCGTTTGGGAACATTGATTATCATTGAATATCCCGGTGGAGATACGAAAAATCGTGAAATCATTGGGGTGAACATTGAATTCACAGTTTTTTTCAATTAAGCTCATTTTAAATTCAATTTTCGCTACCATCAATTTAGGACAAAACATTACGACTTGGCTGAACTTGGCGCCTGGCTTATTTTTTGCTGCTTTTTTGTATACCGCTCATGGAAAATGACGTTGATGTTTCAAAAATACTTTGTGTAAGAATGGCTGTTTTATGCATGTGCACTTTGTCGGCGATTTTACGAGATGCATTTGAATTTTTCAAAAAGTTGTTGGAACAAAACTTTTTTTTTAAATCAAAGAAACTCTGCTTTTAGATAAATACTCTCAGGTGAAAATAAACGTGAATACATTTTTGTCACAGTTATAATTTGGGTGGGCTTGAAAATGTTTATCAAAATGAAACATTAACGAACGAATTTTAATATTTTTGCAAAAATGCTACTGATGATTTAATGAGTGCATTTTTTGACCCGAACCGGCGAATTATTTTTTGATTTGTGAAAAAGAAAATTTGGATGAACGAAATTTGGTGGGTGAATGTAAAATGAATTGACAAAATGGATTTTCGATATCAGCTGCAGCGGAGTAAAATATTATAACATAAATTTTGACTACTTTTCAATAAATGCGACGATGCAAAATCTCGACAATTACAACCCCATCAGTGGAAACTATACAAACATTACAGTAATTGATACTTTGATAAATCACATGATTTCCAGGCATTTTCAACTGTTGTTATTATACTCGTCTGAGGTTTCCAGTTTGTACAAATTGTAAATTTATTAATTAACGTACATTGGATTTTTGGAACTAATTAATTGCAATCACTACTGAAAGTTCTCTTAAGCTTTTAATGTTAAACGTAACTTTATATTCAATTTTAATTTTTGAAAAGTGAACTTGAAAAGGACAATTAACATTCAAATGAAAAGATTATATTAGTTACAAGGAAAATATTTGTTCGATGAAAAAACATGTTAATGGAATATTGATTTCATTTTGAAAAATAATCCTTGAGAAGCACAGAGGAAAGAGAAAAATCGTATCCATGTGAATGAGATAGATAGTATTTCAATCAAACAACTAAAAGTTGGCACATTTTGTACACTTTATATAATGGTTGCACATTCTAATATAATCTACTGTAATCTTCTTCTGCATACGGATATCAATTTTTCATACTCTATTCTATACTTTGTGGGCATTGTAACACATGGATTTATACGAGCGTCACTCACAACAAATTTGAAAAGAAAAATAAAAAAAATTGAAAGAATACGAGACATCGGGACGAGATTATATTTTAGAAAAATTTTTGAAACGTGAAATTTTTTTTAAGGTTTGCATTATTGATTTTAAGCCGGTATTAAATTCTTTTACTTGGGATTATGAGAAACCTTCAAGATTAAAGTGGTGCAGAAAACGAGTAGTGAGATGTAAGTTGTATGAGGTAAATGTCCCAATTAGTATACCAATTAGGAACAGTGCAAGTCGTCGCCCACCGTAATACGACTATAATTAAAATTTGAGTTTAGATAATAATATTGTTTTGGGGGAAAAACAAAACAAAACAAAACAAAACATTTCCTTATTTTTATGTTGTACAAATATCATTCTGTATAATTCATTCAACTATTTCATTTTTAGAAGTTTATTTTCAGTGAGCTCTAGAAAACTGTACTTCTTTTTCTGCTCGAATATAAAAACCCGGCTGTTTTTAGTTCGCTTTGTTAAACATGGCGTTTTAGTTGGAAAAATCTTGTAAGAAATGAATTTCTAAACTGTTTTCTTTTATCATGTCACATTTTTTTTCATCTCAGTATTATTCTATAACTTTTTTCTTCATTCATCAAAAACAACCCGACGTACAAAATTTTAAACTAAAAATTTTTATCGAGAAAAAATTTCCCGCTTAGTTTGGACAGTCCAGTTTTGTTCAATACAAAAAAAAAACGAGAAAACGCTCGCCAATATATAGTTGGAATTACGTTTCAAACTTTTAGATTTACATAGCCCCATTTTTCTGCGACCCAACTAGCTGGCTGCCAAAAACAAAGTTGTATTTCACTATGTAATTATGCGAGAGAAATTGACTGGGCCATTATTATAAAATAGATCTTTGTTTTATACGATTTCCATAGACATTTGGAACGGAAAGATGTGTGAACGACGGCATTACGTAGCAGCATAAGAAAGGGGGTGCATCTCAGAATTTACCAGAACAGAAATTCGATTTGGATCATAAAAATATCACAGAATATTACGTACCATTCATCTGAAAAATTTTTTCATATCTTTTTGCAATTTATTTTGAATTTCAAAAATAATTAATAAGAAAGCATTTATAATGTTATTAGTAATATTCAAGTTCAAATTGAGTCAACTAGATAAATTATTGGATACTACCGAATGGGTTTAATATTGCAGTTATATACGGCCATATATGAATTAATTATCCCTGAAACTTAATATTAACTTTAACGAAGGGATAAGTGTCTAATTCAGTGCAGTTTCAGAAATAGCCCAAACCTTTATTATTTCCTATAACTCTTGTTTGTTACAAAGCGCTCTTAAAATTAATATCGCTTCATTAAAATCTAAAATACATTGTAGTTACATCAGAACAAAATTATTCATGTAGCAGCACTCTAACTAGCGAGTAGATTCATAAGAAATAATTGATATGATACATTTTAATCACTGTAAGTTGATTGGAAGTACAGAAATAGCTTTGATTATATTTCATCTCATGGTCACCATTGGAGTAATAAACTGTGTTAATATTTTTTTTTTTTCAGATAAATCCTGTAGGACTTTTTGCACATAGCTAAACATCAACACATAGTATAATAATGTACATCGTTAGAGAACAGCAGAAGGCATGAAGCACTACAAAGTATGGCTATTCTTATGCAATTTTATAATATTGGTAAATATATACCGTTTCATTTTTACATTTATTTATTACGTTAAGTAGAAATTTGAATGAATGAATAGACGATAAAAAATGTGTACCTAAACATCCCGCGTGAAAATGAACGTGACATATATGTTGACATATGTAACATTCAGAAAAATACATGTTGATGTATATGAGGAATTCAAAAACGTGTATGTCTTTGAAAACACACACATGTTGTTTCGATGTTTTCATATTTATTTTTCGCATGGGTATGTAGAAAAAAATGACACATACATAAAGTAAAAAACGTCATATACGTTTGTATAGTTGTTAAGATATGAAAATGTTACAAAAAATCTTCTGGCGTCATTGTTGATGTTGACACTAAAATTTGGCATATATTTTCAGCTTTCCGGGGGAGTAGTCTTGTTTGTTGGCACCTGGCTTTTGATAGATCCCACAAAAGATCACATTTTGGAACTTTATTTGTCCGGGCTTTTGCCTAACGAAGCCTTTAGTGTGATAGCATACACACTTTTAGGAGTTGGATGGATAATAAGTGCTGCTGGAGTTTATGGCTGTCGAGCTGCGATACGAGAGAATCAATGTATTTTGTCTACAGTAAGTTGACCAACAATTTCATTATTACTGATCTTAGTTTCTGTTTTGTTGTTTCCAATGTTTCCAAACGGTTGGGAAATTCAATTTCATATTTTGTTATTTGGTAATATGAATACGAACTAGTTCACCATGTAAAGTCCAAAATCTTGGAATGTTTGTCCCATCAATGTTGATGGGACAAACATTTCCAGACGTTGAATTTTTGTTTGTCCACATATCAACCAAAGTTGTCCAGATAAGTTATCACTCGACGATGCTCGAGAAACAGATAGCGAAAGCTTTTATTATCCCGTTCGCTAAAACCGTACCTCGGCATCAATACAGTTTCAATATTTTTGTAATTTCGGACTTGTAAAAGTAAACACATTGAGGAAACATTTCAGCAATGGCAATATTCGTTAGTTACGAGTGTTTTGAAGTTATAGACAGTTTCTGTAATGCGAAATATATGCATTAATGGTCTATCACAAATCAGTCCGATATCATTCGACAAACTTTTTCAATCGAGATTGTTTGTAAATATACAAGTTTGAAAAATGTAATTACTGATAGACTCAATCGAAGGATAATAAACATGAAGAGGAAAAAAGTGGACAAATCTGTACAACTCTGCCAACTGTGATGTTCAGTTTAAAAGTACACGCTGTGTATCAGTTTCCCAACGTGAATCCTCGTTAAAATTTATACCCCAAAATAATGTTCAAGATACGTTCGAACTTTATTCGAAGATAAACTAATGTCGCCTGTTTGTTTTTTCTTTTGCAGTATATGTGCTTGCTAGGCATATTGATCATCCTAGAAGTTTTCTCAGTAACATTCACGGAATATGCAACAAGGCGAATTTTATCCGGACTTGAAACAAGACTTATTAAAAATTAGATCAGTACGGACATGATTCGACCAGCGCTACATCTTTTAGTCAGAGTCTTGATTTTGCACAATACAAGGTAAGAATTTCAAGACTTGTTTGATTTCAAAATTGTATAGATGGTTGTTTCTGTTTTTGTATTATTATTTCAAAAATTATTATTCAAATGTGAAATGTAAAATAAAATGTGAAGAAAGTTCAAAATAATCCTAAACAACTCTAATTTTTTTTTTTTCTATGGAACAGACTTTGTCATGTTGTATTTTTTATTCGAGTAGATTGATTGATAATAAAATGTTAAATTATTTGGACGAAATAAAAATTGCATTCCATCTTCATGCAATATTTTATTTCAAAAACGAAATTGTTGTACGTTGAATTTAATACTGACATCATTTCTGTTTGATGGTATCGCTTAGCCGTTACATATATTAAACCAATATACAAGCTCTGATACTTGTCTATTTGCAAAATGTTATAAAAAACCACGAAACAATATAGCAAACGGGAGATAATGCATTGAATTGCTTTTTAATTATCTTGGAAAAAATAAATCCAGTTTCTCATTGTCCCTGCGGTCATGCTTATAATAAAGTAGGTTTTCGCGATAGTTATTTGGGACAATTTAGTACTTGATGCATTTTATAAATAACAAGAAACGACAATAAATGTTCAAGTTTTCGGTAAAATATTAAATGTTGCACAATAATGATCATTTATCCTCATATTGTGGTCAACTTATTTTAAGATTTGTTGTTCAATATCTTTGCCATGCGACAAAATTAATTCAAGGAATGAATGTTTTCTTTGTTCCGACGAGGCTATATTTTTGAACGAGGGTGGGTTATATTAACATGTGAAGTCCAAAATTGAAAATTTAATGGTTCTTGAATTTTAATTACAGTTTAATTGCTGCGGAATACACAGTGACTTAGATTATAATGGTACGCAGTGGTGGAGAGATAACGAATACAGCGGCAAGAGACGACAAGTACCATTAACTTGTTGTATTTTGAAAAATGCCGAGGTAAAATTAAACATAGTTTTTGGGCTAATTTTTTCATTAGAATGATAAGAATTCAGTATTAATTTTTCAATTATGTTTGCAGACAAAAAATACGGGTAGTCCGATGAGCGTAATTTCACGAGTATCCACAGATGTGAGCATAACATAAATGTACAATTTTGGGTAATTGCGAAGGATTTATATATTTGTTTCATTTCAAGCATACCATTGTTTTCAGTACGAAAAACCTTGGATTCGTCCTCAACCGAAAGATGAAGCCGCCTGCCAAGATAAAAACGTACATGCTCATAAAGGTTTCAGGCATTTAAGCGTGAGTTATGAATATTTTTGTTAATATTTTTTTTTGTTAATTATTCTGTTTGATATTTATCATATTTTCGGTTTATTTTATTATTTTGCAGCTGTCGAAAATCGCGAAATTATGTATCCGAGATAATCTTAGTCGCGTCCATTTTTTAATCGCACAAGTCAAGCCAATTATTATTATCGACTTTTATACAATTTAAGCCAATTTTTCAATGAAATATTTATACGACACTTTTCAGACGGGAAAAAAAGTGAGTGAATTTTATTGTGACGCAAGGGAAAATCACTTGAATTTCAACAAGTGAATCGAATGAATTTTTTAGCGCTGTCAAAAAATCACTTACATGTCTTGCAAGTAAAATTCTCTCAAATTTCGGTACATTTTCTTTGAATAATGTATGGATTAAAATTTGTATATTATGTTCATTAGTTGAAATTTGAATAACATTTCTCGTGTAGTTTAATTTTTTAATTAAAAAAAGTAATCGATACAAATATTAGATATCAACACAATATTTTATATTATTATTTCCCTTTATTTCATACCTATTTTAACGACTCTTTTAGGGATGTCTAAATGAAATCTCCACATGGCTTCAGTTTGTAACAAACGGATTAATAATGCTCGCTATATTCATGGCGGGTTCACAGGTAATTTGTGAGTTATTCATTTCAGAAATTATGCGACCTTCAGAAACAATTTATTTATTATATATCAGCTAATTAGTAGGGATTTTTTTAAGTAGCGTTAATTCCTATCAAATCTTCTCGTTTTTTAATCTCAAATTCTCAAATTTTTAATGACACGACTTGCAGTAGTAAGCTGCTTAAAAATCGTCAAGAGTATCAAAAAGTTCTTTCAAGCATTAGTATTGAAAATATTATTTTTAAATTACGATACTAATGTGAAATCAGTTAGAATTTTCAAATTTTAGATTGCTTTCAGGCAGTGTTTGCCGAAAATATATTTGCACTATTTAAATATGAATAATGTATCTACTATATGCTAATGATAAATGACAAAAAATAAAAGTGAATTACTTTAATTGAAATAGAATCTATTGAAATTGTTGATTTTCATGTTTTTTTTTTTTTTTTTTTTTTTTTTTTTGTTATATTTGATTTCATTGAAATAAACGGGAATCTAATTAACAGAAGTAACAAAAATAACGAAAACTTCAAATCAAAAAAATGCAAAAATAACTAACGTGAAATTTTAATTCTATTTTTTTTTTTCAATTTGAACTAAATTGAAATAATATTGTGTAACAGTTTGATTGTGTTTAGATACATCTTATTCTCTTTCATGAACTTTTAACGAACGTTTGTTTTTGATTTTTTAATTGTGAAGTAAAAATGAAATGAAAAAAATGCTTAACAAAATATTAATCTAAAAATGCGCTTGTTTTTTATGTTATGAAACAGAAAATAACGTTTCATTATAAGTTATTAAAAACTAAAAAACGAAATCGTTTTTTCTTAGAGTAGATTAAATCCTGTAGAAGCGTCAGGAATATCACACGGTATATAAAAGTTAGAATCCAATATTTTTTTCATTTAAAACGTTCAAAACTTTTGACATAAAATGTTTTTCGTATTGGATGTTTCGAAAAACTGCATGGCTGATTTGAATAGTATTTTAGTCGTAGGTGTTTTTATTCATTTATTTAAAAAAAGCCAGTTCGTGCCCTTAAGATAAGAATAACGAAATCAATAAATGAAAAAGTTATAATTAAATGGAATCAACTATAAATAAATGATCATATTTTTATGTTTTCGAATTCATAATTGTCTGAAACGATTCAAAATATGCTTGACTGATGACTTTTTGGTACTTTTTGGTATTCCGGAATTCTCATTGAAAGTTATGAGTTTTCAATCTTGTTGTTTGATAAGTTTTTAGAATTTCATGCACGACGACATGAATCTCAAAATTTATGACCAAATAAGGCTACATTCATTCTACAAATATCATACATACATAAATATACTCTACACATATACAAACATAGTTCATATAATTGACAATTTCAGTTACATATGTGACCATATACAAATTTCTATCACGCGACTTTGTTTTGATTTTGAATTATTATTCATAGTATATTCGTTGCTTTCAGATTGCTGGATTTATTGCTGCCCTATATTTATGTCGAAGAGTGAGAACCACGGGAAACGAAGGAAATTAACGATAGAGTATTGCCTGTTAATGATTGTTAGATATGTCATCAAATTTTAAACTTCGATGTTAAAATTTTCGTATATATTTAGATACTCAAAATATAGGAAGAAATATAATTGATATTATTGGAGCGCCATTTTGAAGTCAATTGAAGTGAATTTGTTATACTACGTCATTACGTCATTTTTATTAAATAAAAATTGATAAAGTCGAAACGGTTTTGATGATTGTAAATGTTTATATGTGTTGCTTGAAGCTATAATCTGCATGAACACAAAGTCAATGACCAGGCAAAAGAACAAAATTCACTTTGTGTCTTTTCGCGAAGAGCTGCGGTGTGTGGTGAAACTTTGGTGTTTAAATCTCTAGAATGCTGTTGTGGATTTTATAACAACACACTCACGGACGAAAATATATTCGCCAAAATACATTTCATTTTATATAACTCATCGCCACTTTTTATAAATTTTTTATAAAAATTATATATTTTCTTTTATATTTCATAGTTTTATAGAATGAAATTTATAAACAAAATATATACGGCAAATATCGCTTTATTAACGCGGATATATTTCATGTAGATAAAAATATATTTTGTTTATATTTTTAAGGATATAATTTTGTCCGTGAGGGCATTTTTGTAGCGATATATTTTGTCACAAAACTGGAGCGATTTTAAAATAACAGAGAGTATGCTTTTTAAAACGAGTGCATATTTCGCAACATTTAAAGGTCATCGTGATTTAACGCAAGGTATATCGCAAAGTTGTGTAGATAAAACGATTGTTACAATTAAACGACAAAAAGTTATAGTCCAGGGTGTATTTTGAAAATGTGAGTTCTGTTGTAAGTTCGACCTAAGTGAATCTTTTGTGTATGTATGTCTTCATGTTTATGAAATAACGTTCACATTTCGGCGTCGTTATAATGATTTCGTTACATTTTATGTCAACGTTAATGTTCGTTTCAATATAATTTGTTATCATTACAGATGTAAATATAACATTTCCAAATAATATATATTTTTTAACCGAATCACATGTGGTTTCATTTTTTCGCAATATTTCGTAATGAAAATAGTTTGTTTTGCCGTTTTTGATATAAATGTCAAATCTGCAATCGGTCAGGCTTGGTAAATAAGATAACTCCTCTATTAATTATCAAAAAAATGTCAGTAGAATGATAGTTAATGAATGTAAAATTATTTTTTATCGATTTTTTATTTGATATGAAAACAATATAACTGTTGCTAACGGCACAACTGCTATTTACTCGCGTCAGCTATTGCAGATTTCTGGCTTACCGAATGTCAATAAGCACTTTTTGCAAAATCGCTTGGAAACATATTGATTAATTACACTATTCCAATCTACATAGCAACCCGTTCTGAAATAATTATTTACAATTTTTGAATATTCAAAAAAATTCATACAATTTACGTTTTTCAATTCCTGTGATTTTTCGTCAACACTGAACTCAGTAAACCCTTCAAAAAACAAGACAAACAGAACAGTGATAATAAGTAAAATCATACTTTTTCCAAATCAATCTTTCGGTTTGGTTTTTTACAAAAATGTTGAACCTGCAAACATAATCAGTGAAACTGAAAACTTGTGGTTCAATGATAGATCTCTTACATTCGGTATTCAGAAAATCTGATTTTTCGCACGATTCCTCAATCCGAAAAAATTCCTCTCAGTCAAAACTCAAAAACAGAGAAGAATGACAAAAAAAAAACAAATAAAATACATTTAGGGTAAAATGGGGTAAAAATAGATCAGATTACAAAAGCAGATAAAAACTTTCAGTAATATTATTATATTAATAATATTCTGCTTGTAACTTTTTGTAACACAATAGGTTCTTTAGATGCTAATTGCAATATGGGATTATTAAAAACAATTTCATATGCTTTTATTTGTTTGATAATTATTCGGTTTCAAATCACCCTAAAAATGATTTGAAACCGTATTGTAAAATGGAAGCTGAATTCAAAAAACGACATTCGCAGATGTACATGATAAATCATTAAATTGGCAAGCCTGGTCGCCATGGGGCTTCTCTCATCATTCACGTCTCGGGTAACGGCGCGGCGCCGTCGCATCAGTGAAACGTCTAGCGAGTTGGCTCGCACAGCCCGCTACAGACCGATAAAGCATCGGCGGGCAGCACTTGTCGGCGAATTTCGCGACGGCTCGGCATCTGAATGAAAAGTGCAGCATGTTTGCATGACAGGAGGACGCGATTGCGTAAGGTCCGAGCGCGTGTTTCCGTCGGGTGAAAATCGCACGGCGTCGGGGAAACGACAACCGCGAGTCACAGTGCGGACACCAACATCGGCGAGTGAGCTGATTCCGAGAGTGCTTCGGGGGAAAATGGCCGTATTTCGTGCGACTGAGAGCAGTGTGCGAGCGAGGTTGAGCGTTCGCGCGTGATTTCGCGAGTCGCAAAAGTCTGGCCGTTCGTGCTCGTTCACCGACAGGGACACCGGAAAGTGAATTTGCAATGTGATAGAGCAACGTCGAGCGGTCATTTATATGCAAGTGTCAAAAAAGCGAGGTGCGTCGAGTGCGTGCCGAAGATCGATTAATTCGGCTGGGCAAGAGCGGCCGAGATGATACGGCCGGGCGATTTTTAAAAAGCGGTCCTCCCTTGAGCAACGGAGAGAAACAAAAATGGAAAGCGGCGTGGTGCGCGTTGGCACGACAGCCACGCTCGTGGCTATCGTCTGTTTATTTTGCGCACCGCTACTTGTCGATGGTACGTAACATGTGTTTACAACCGCGTAATCGCTAATATCAGTTGGCGGACGCGCGACCGCTCTCAGGCCGCCCGCTTTTCTTTCACTTATCACGTCAGCATGGCCAAATTGGTTTTCGCGTTTGCCACGCAACAAACGCCGTTTGGCCTGCTCGTTCATTGAGGAATCCTCTCGAGTGACGTCATTTGCTGCATTCAACATCCGAAAGTCGCTTCCTCGGTGATTTAATTCATCGGGAGGAAGTGTTTTTGTATGTTGCGTGCGAGCGACTTTCAATTCCGTTTGGCTGATATGTAGATGTGTTGCAAATGTGCGCGGAACATGTGACAAGATAAACATGAAGACAAGCGCTTTTTATCACACGACGTACAGTGTAGTGATAGACGAGTTATTAATTCTCTCCGTGTTAAAGTTGTACGATCGTTGAATGAATTAACTCCGCTCGTACGGTTTCCTGATTTGCTTTTCACAGCGATGAGATAATTCAATTTGAAGAAATTTTTTTTCCACCGTTCATTTCGGCCTCCTGCCAATCGCATTTCGCTGTGCACTTTTTATAGCCAGGCTAATCTTCTGATGTAATTCCTCAGACGATTTTATATATGCGATATACGTGCAGTCGTTTATGCAAAACTCAAATTGTTGCCGTTGCCTAATTTTAGGCAACGCTTCTGCAAAATGAAACAACAAATTTTACGCGCTGACAAAGTTTGAATGTCAATTTTGTTTTTTGTTTTTGTTTTTTTTTTTGCAAAGGGATTTTCCAAATGTGAAAATAATCATCCGAAAATGTGTCATTAAAATGTAAACAATTTTTTCAACCAGCTAAGTGGACGTTAATTCCAGCTCATAGTCTGCATTTATGCGAACATAAATTTTGATGTTAAAATATCATATATGCATGCATAATTTCTGCTTTCGTCTCTGGATGTCATATATGTTACATTTCAAGTTACATATGACTGCAAATATATGATCATTCAAAAATATATGATACGTTTGCAGGTATATGTTATCTATGCGAAATATATTCATGCCGTGTAGTTTTTTGTCTGCGAGTATACGTTTCAAAACGTCGAGAAAAATGCGCATCAACAAGTAAAAGATTTGAAAGAAAATTTATTTCAGTGTTTGAAATTTGTGTATTTTGAAATGGCTGGCTGAGAAAAAAAGTCGATAAACGGCGAATCCTCCGCGTACGTTTTTCAACATGATGCGAAATTATGATTTTTTTAGAGAATGATAGTGTCAATCCGAAAAGGAAAAACGGATATTATAAGATAGGTTTGCATATCCGTTACTGTATGATATCTTTTGTAATAACTTTTGTTACCGGGGGGAAAAAATGTTCGCATCTTGACAAATAACCGGTTGTGAGATCATGAGGTCAAAATCAAACGTTTGAGATATTCAAATAAGGATGATTGAAGCTATAAGCCCATTGACGCAGATGTGAAATTTTATAAACAGACGTTTTTTCTTTGCATTCGTTTTTGTTCATTCAAATTTAAATATTGTCAACTTTTTGTCCGTTGGTTGTTTTTTTCTCGCTCTTGGTATTGTAAGTGCACAATAATTTCGTAACGTCGTAAAAATAAAATGTTTGATTTGATATGACGCGGTCCGAATATTTCGCAAGTGGCACGTTTTACGTACTTTGAAAATCGAACGATTTGGTTTGCTTTTCTATTGGGAGACCGATTTTCATGCAAATGAGATGTAACCGGACTGACATGGTATTGCATTATACGTTTTTTCGCGGTTCAAGTACTAGGATGGCAAGATACGATTTATCAAAATTAAATGTTGTTTTATATCATTTGCTCGTACGGTGGTTCTGGTCAAACTGTTACAAAATAGCATCTGACAAATGGGAATTACATTCCAATGTTTAAATTGTTTATCACATTTTTTTATCTAAATTTGTAGATTTACTTTTTGACTCAACAAAACGGACAACATTTTTCTGACGGAAATTTTAAAATTTCCTGCAAAATTTTCTTATCAAAAATGTGTGTTTATCTAAATAGAATTTTTGTAAAATTGATCAAACTATATATTTTTAGTTCCCATATGGAAGATAGAAAAATTCGAAGACATCATTTTAGCATCGACTATTTGAGATATTTAAATTCAAGCACCTCTATCATTTTATCAGGACATAAATTTTGAACGAAAATATATTTGAAAAATAGTAATAGAAATTGTGAGAAACAGGTTGTGTAATTCAAAAATCATTAAGCGGAGTTCAATAAGTCTTTATTTCATGTTTCAAGTGGGGTACTTACAAGCTCTAATATTGTCTAACTTAAATAGAATGCAGTTAAGCATATAATTTAGGGGTAAACTTTTGTCTCATAATAATTATACAGAGGAGCGTTTCATATAATGTACAAAGGGTTCGGAGCATTTGTATATACGTTTATTTCAGTTCTCCACGTTCACATTTGCCAGATGAATATAATACTTTTCGTTTCCCAACAGCACTCAGAAGTGATGAATTTAGTTTTCGCTCAACGACACGAAAATGCGAACGTATGTACAAACAGATCGAACGCACATAACGCTTGCGTACGAGAGAATAAGTTAAACGTATATCATCTATTATATATAGTCGGGCTATCTAAATGTTTCAAAATTGCAGACGTTTATATAGGAAAACACCTATGGCACGAAACATTTTTAATGATAACAGAAGGTATAGCATTATCTATGAAAACTTGTCGAGCTCGTAATTGTATCGCCCATATAAAAGTACGGTATTAAATGTGTATGAATTGAATAAAAGTTCAACTTTTATGAAGTTCCTAACGGGAACGATTATTTTTTGCATTCGCATGAAACTGCATATTTTCACGTCGAAGATTTTTTTTTATTCCAAACAGGATGTTTTTCAATTTTGTAAAAAGTCTTTTCCGATAAAAAAAATTTCACGATATGTCAGAACGAAAAATTTGTAATAGAAAATAACGGTCTGAACCACCTCTGAAAAAATACGAAATTGCGTATAAAAAAAATTGAATTATTTTTCAATTACATCAAGTGCATCTGATTGCAGACGGCGATACAGTTCAGAACCGTGAGAAAATATGAAAGCGAGGAAATGTTTATTACAAAATATTTACGCCGACAAACAAACGCGAATTAATTAGGTGGAAAGAAACACAGTACCAATGACAATTCATTCTCACACCTTAGTCAGGTCGTTATATCTTGACAAAATTCAACAGTATTTCAGAGCCCATGGTTTGCGTCCTGCATGCAAAGCAGATCATTTTCATTGGTAATTTCGTTGACGGAAAATACCTCGAAAAATGCCATAGCATTTTTACGTGGGAATAAAACTGAAACACTGACGGAAGAAACGTTTTGTTATCGAAAAAATTAATGAACAAATTAAAAAAATAAAAAACTGCTGCAAGTCCATTTTGCTTTTGTCTTGTTTACACACAATTTAGATCCCATTACATTATGAACAACCGTGTAACTTGTGTTTGTGTTTGTTAACAAACATGTAAAATGGTAATAAGTTTTCACTTCGGCTATTTACCTTAGATAAGAGAAGCTTTCAAGAAAATTGATAAATTACAACTTAATCTTTTGCTCAGTTGGAAAAACTACTTGCTTGTGCATACAATTTATCGGGACTGTTTTTTTTCAGCTATCTTTTAATTAGAACCTATACTTGGCGTTAACACCAGTTATGTTAACATTGTAGGACTTAATTTATGCAACTTGTGTTTGATTAAGTCGAATGATAAATGGAAATGACGAAGTTTGTTTTTGTCCATCGTATCATGCGATGGACACAATTTTTTAATGTGCATATATGTGAAGCGTGCATCTACGCATGACATAATAGTTTACGTTTTCTGATGCGATATTTACAAAACATGTTGAGGATGATTTTGTCATAATGTGTTTTTTTGTATTGTGATGTTCGTTATCTAAAAAATTTTGTTTTCATTATTTTTTTTTTATAAACAAGTTTCAAACTTTTTGCACATGTGTTAAATTTTTCGTCTCGAGTAAAAAACAATAAATAAACAAGCAAATAAATAATCCATGTTTGATGTTTTGGTGACAACCCAGAAATTTCATTTAAATCAAAAGGTTAAGTGAACTGCAGTAAAAAAATGTTATAAAAAATTTCCATCGACGACAATCAAGCGTCAATTACCACTCTACCATTTCTTTCTATTTTTTATGATCAGTGCCCTTTGTTATTTTAATGACATTTAGAATGTTGCAAGTCAATCTATTGAAGTAGATTTTTTTAATAAGTTTTAATAATTAGCCAAAATCAATTACGAAAATAAAAAATTATAAATAACTAAGTTAATAAAATCAAAAGCCGATAAAATGTTTTTTTTATATGATAATTATTATTTTTGATATTAATATTTTCAGAAATTTTCAATTCCAATTAGCGATACGTCAAATTAAAAGAAATCGATGATCGATTTGAATTATGTAGGCTTCGAATGTGTATAAAAGTGTGGTATCTTAAAAAAATTTTTTGTTTGATTTTTCACTCAATTTTGTTTTGTCAATTACCCGTAATCTCATTGTAACATATCGAAAAATTTGTTGAAATATATTAGTTATTTTCTGTTCCATTGAAAAGAATAAATTTTAATGAAAAAATGTTCTTCAGTGTAACCAAAATCACAAATTATCAGACGATCCATGAACGATTATTTGATTAGCATGTCTCGCTCCAAATAGATCACAATAAAATTTCCAGACCGAAAAATGAATTTTATTACTGTTCCAAATCACCACATTATCCTACTTTTTATCAAACAAGATTATTGAACTCTTTTGATTATTTTTTCCTGTCCGAACTGGTGCTCTCGAAATTGGCTTGATAATATGGAATTAATGTTCTACATTCAGGGTTACGCAAATCTCAATTTAGATCAAAGCACAATCACACGTCCCGGACAACATACTCACTATCCCTTTTGTCAATCTTTTAAAAGACTCAAACATTGATTTTACATCGAAAAGTTAAACATCATTTCGAAGCACAAAAACATCTTCGCGTAAGTTATTCCTTATCTATAATTAGAAAGCACTTTTCCCATACGAAAAGCTATTACTATAGAAATCAGATTTCGATTTCTTTTCAGCCAACCACGATGCGAATTGTGTGCTGATCTTTGTCAAGGCCGCACGTTCGGGAGTTACATATTTCAAATATCTTGAGTTCAAGGTTATTTTCTTTTTGCGTATATCCTAATACCAGATCGCGCAGTCAGCTTCCTACCGATGACAGAAGATAGCACATTAAAGCATTAAAGAAAACAGGCGGACTCGAAAATATATCTACTCTTTTTTTGCGAGAAAATTCCTACCAGGCACTTTTGGTCTGTCCCTCATCGTAGACTCCCCTGCATAAACGAACGAGAACGTGACTAAAAACCAGTATGGAAGTTGCGATCCGACTTTACACTATTTTAAGGTGATATACACTTCCTTATCGACAGCTCTTTTTCATATATCTATTTTTCATGTACGAGTTGCGTTTCCAAGATGTTCCCGAGCAAATTTAATGAATTTGTTTCACGTCGACTGGGAATATGTCTTAGACAAACCTGAATTTTGGAGGAAAAACTTGAGACATTTGAATACAAAATTTGCTCACTGCTCAACTTAATAAGTCATAAGGAAGTGTACGACGCGTTGAATGGACGCATAAAATAAAGAATTCATACGATCCCGAGAAGATGCGAGATGTCGTAAATCTTCATGAGAGACACTTGCGGTACAATTAATAAATATTTTAAACGCAATATCACCATAAAGATAAGGAGGTTAGTGACTGAAATTCACATCTGCGATTATGTTTGACACCCATAATTGTGTTTGAGGGAAAAAACCGTTGCAAAGGTCAGGTTAGGTTGGACGAATTCTTTGTCTCCGTGTAACTCGAAATGCGAATGGAACGTGTTATATTATTCTTTATTAGTCATCTGAAAACTTTTCTTTTGCGTCAAAATGAAATCCAATCACTTTTGTTTAAAAAAGATGCTTTCTCAACATGAACGATAACGTTATCATGTATATATTACAAACATAAATAAGAGATTATCGGATACGTTATACAGCGAGTGATGTAATTAATCCAAGAAAATCTGCAGTTCTTATCTGTAGTGGCAAAAGGTTTTTAAAAGTGAAGATAAACATTTGAGAAAATCGTTATGTTGGATTTACATCTTTCTTTTTATAATTATTGTTTTTGCCATCCATGTTGAAAATTGAGTTGATAATAATCAAAATATTAATTTTACCATATTATAATTAACCTCAAAAACTTGAGTAAAAAATGTATTCTATTTGTTCTTTTTACCACATTATAAAAGAGTTTTTGAAGGTTGTATAATTTTTAATAGTTTATAATTAAATTATTATATTATAACTACATAAAAAATCATAAGATCAAAATTAACATTTAATTTTGATATCAATTTCACCCAGACATGTCCTAATTCAATGCAAATTAATTTTTTTTTTTTTCAATTGAATAATTTTGATCGAGTGGAGTAGCAACCGATTCTATTTTTAATTTTTCGGTGGTCATTTCTTATTAAGCTGCTTGAAATCAGTTGAGATGAATTCATAACTGTTCAAACATTTCATTTTTGTTACAGGTCTGTTGTGCCATTGTGATATTTGCACTGAGAGCAATCATACGTGCGAAACCGACGGCTACTGCTTCGCCAGCACGAGCCTTGAACAGGATGGTATCACGTATGCTTACAGGTAACAACGTATCGGAATCCTATAGACGAATATTGGAATTTTTTCGCGTCTACGACTGTTTTTTCTCGTTTCATCCCCGTTTAGTAAATGGTGATTTTATTCGGTCGTAATCAACACTATAAAATTTTTCATCCCTCAAATGAATTTTTCTGCTTTATTAAAATTAGTTTCAAACAATTAAATTAAAGTCTTTGTTTGATTTCGTTATCTAAAATACGATGATTAATTGTTAAAAATAATCCAACTGTCAATATTTCAAAGAGGTAGATTATACGCAATTTGAAAGAAAGAAATTTGCTGCGATCGATTTATTGTTATTCGAGGAAGTCAAGGTTTAATTTTTTTCTCCAAACCTAGCCCATACGTTATTAGCGACTGTTTCGGCAGTTAGCCATCAAAACACGAAGTTTTATGTTGTCGACAAGTCGTTGCGATGGAAACCTCGCTAATTTTGCATTCGAACGACTGCGAAATAAAATCAGTTTCGTCATTTCAAATGCAAAAGAGTTTAACAAAGGTTTGACTCAAATTTAATCAAGAGAAAACCCTACTCATAAATATTATCTTCTTTCAGAATATCCACAGTTCAAAAAATTACGTTAAACAAAGAATTATAATTTCATGAAGACTTGAAATAAAGTCTTAGGATGAGAGAAACGAAGAACAAATTAAAAAATTATATGTGGGGGTAGCCAATCGATATTCACATCATTTAATCATCTTCCGAATGAAAATTGTCTCAAATAATATTTATACTTTCATTTCTGATATCTCACAAAATATTTAGTTTCGTACTTTTAAAAATTCAAAAATATTTTCATATTCAAATTTAATACCAAAGGAAAGTGTTTTATTTCAAGGAGGTCCAACTCAAAGTCTGACACCAATTTTAAATAAATGATTTACCAGACAGACACAATTTCGGTCAATTTTACTTCATAAATAACGAAGTAGCACCGCTGAATTTTCTCTTATTCCAATTTCCACATTTAAATCGACAACCGTTGTTACAAATTTGGTTTTTCTTTAGACATTTTATAACTTTTTATACAGACTCGTTTTTAATAAAAAAAGGGCGCGTGTTTTTCAAATAAAAATTTATTGAACGATAGATCAATCAATTTTAATTTGATTTTGATAAGTTCCTGTAGAAAGATGAGATTAATAAGATAAAATTATGATGTGGCAAAAGGTGTCTTGATCGAAAAAATTGGTTTCCACCGGAAGAGCCTATCTCCTGCAGCGGCAAACCGGGTTCTGGAGTTTGCTGCGATAAAGAATACTGCAACCTGAATTTATATCCAGTTTTATTGTCACCTGATGCGTCCAAAGTACCAGAAGGTATTAACTTCCGAGCGTGTGCAATGTTTTGAAACAATAACACCTAAACGAATTTCAACAAGTGAACCACAAGAAAAAAAATGCTAATTTGATTAACTCTAAAAATCTAGCCCTGATAAAAAGGAAAATATAATGACAATATATTGACAATAAAATGACAATATAATGGAAATATAATGCCCATACATAATCAATATAATGAGCATATAAAAAACGTATATGACCGATATATGAGACTTATATTGCCATATATGGTGATTTATCCATATATTCATATATTATCCATTATATTGACAATATATTGCCATTATAATGATCATATATGATTCATATATGGTTTTTATAACATGCTATTCCCATTATATGGCTGATATATGGTCAATATATTGTCATTATATATTTTTTTTTACTAGGGAGGAGATATTAAAAATTGTTGACATAAAAGTGTGTTGCGTGTTGCGAATTACTTTCCATCGAAAGTCCTAATTTGTAGAAGTTTGAAACTGATTTTGAAAATATTAATTTTGCATTGAACTATCTAACGATTGAATGAACTCTTGAAAAAACAAGTATACCAGTCAATTAATGTCTTATTAAACTCATTCAACCGCGATGGAATTAATATAGATTTCAATAATCGCTTTTCCACTTTACACCCAACCGATATCCATAATTATTGAATAGATTAAGCTTATTCGTTATATACATATTTAGGCATAACACTGATACCGAGTGTGTGATTGACTATCAAGTTAACAACTTACAATTTTTTTTGCATTCTCCAATGTTTTATCTACTTAACGGTTTTTCTCTTGCATACGCAAAATATTTGCCACGATAAATAACATTAACAGAAGGGTCATCAGCAACGAACATCTGGCTACCCCCACTATACCAGGTACAAAAGAGTGAATTGCACGGTGTTAGAGATTGTTTTATCGCTACAATGACTTGACCCTCTTTTAATTAACAAAATCAACTTTTCCTGATTACATAACATTATTTGTCAAACACCAACAATGACAAGTCACATGACAAGTGTGTTGCGATTTTTTAATGTTTGTTTTATTCCATTGACCAAACGCAATAACGTCCCTTCAATTGAACCCTGATTTTCAGTCCCAGTGTGTATTGTGCTGTGAATTTTTTTTTGTTTCAATGAAAGATATATTTTAGGACGATATGTAAACGATTTGTAAACATGATTATTCGAAACGTCAGGGCGCTGATTGACAGTCGGGGCAATTATCTTATAGAGTGATTATGTAAATTGGTGAAATCAGAGATCAATTTTTTTTTAACTCACAACTTGTTTAACATGGGCTTGAAGGTGCGTGAAAAAACAACTGCAGGCGTCGCAGCCCGAGCCGCTGATCTTCTGCATGACGAGCAACTCGATAAACACGACCTTTGTCATCGAATGTTGCAAAGAGGATTTTTGCAATCGTGAACTCAAACCCCAGCTCCATCCCATCAACAAAGAAGGTACTGTCTCCCTGTCCTGAAAATAAGCGAAACCTTCGAAGTGATACGGCGATGCTTTCGATACAAATACTTTTCTCTGCTTCAGTCATTACAATTCTTTGCCCATTATGCGCTACTTTATTTACTGCTACGACTTCATTTTTTTAATCAAATTCGTGAACAAATACATTTCTTATTGCAAACTCTTGGAATGGCGCAGAAATTTTCAACTTTCGGAGAGGGGGGGGGGCGCAATTATTCTTAACTCGAGCTAATTAATTGCAAAAATTGAATTATAAATTTTGTATGATCAAAATGTTAATGCGTTTGTAAAGTTGCTCAACGTTCATTGGGAACGGGAATTATTTTTCATAAAACTTCAAAACTAGTTTAATAAATCTTTCTCGTATTTATAATTAAAATGTTAATCAAATGATTATTTATCAACATCAACGTTCTAAGAAGAATTTGTTGGTGGAGTTTCTTTGTGTCAAAATTATACCTCTTGTACTTTGTTGAAAGAAAATTATTGCCCATTCAGGCGGTACTTAGAAAAATGTGGTCTTCAGATGTGTTATTCATTTGAAATAACACCTACTTGGTTTAACTCGCGTTTAGTTACGCTCAAGTATAAAAAGACTTATTCCATATTTGATTACGGATGTAATTTTATCCCTGATGATTTATTTGTTTGTATTTTGTTGTCGTAGATGTTGTGAAGTTGAGAAAAGAATGAAAAACTTGTCAAAGTCAAATGAATTTGTTTTGCCTACCTTCTAAGGTTTTGCCATTATATTTTTATGTACACCCCTAACCTTTCTTCTGAAATCAGAAAAGTTTATAAGCAGCGCTAGCATGTTACTGTATTTCTTCGGTGCCAACTATATTACATTGAGAGACAATTAACTAGTGCAAAATAGATCTTGTCGTCGTAGCTAAAGTAGTTGTATTATTAATATTTTAGCAATTAAATCACTGCTACAAACTTGTAAATAATCGTTTTTTCTTTCAAAAAGTTCATGTTTATCTCTCCTGAAGTTTATTTCGTCTCAAGTTTATGAATTTAAAAGTTGAAAGTTGTCAGAAATGATGGAACAATTTTAATATTCCTGACTTGAGCTTTCAACTTTTTGTATAACAACAAATTTGCAATTAGTAAAAGTATTGTTGTACATATTGTCTAAGAATTTTTTGTACTAAATTGCAAATACGCGGTAAACATAATTTGTTTGATGGAAGTTCAAACTTATCATAAAATCAATTGTGAGGCAACAAAGATAACAAGGTACGAAATTTATTCATTGAGAAAACATGATGTTTTGATGGCAAATAGACCTGATTAGTACAAGAATATTTTTACGTGGTGTTTTGCTTTGCTTCAATCAATGTTTACTCTTCTATTATTACCTAGACACTTATTTATTATCTAGACACCTGCATTTATACACTTATGCGAAAAGGCTTGATAAAGTTGTATCTCATTGGGGTTACTGATGTTAATATCTGAAATTACTAAAATATTTTGAGAATCAACTTTCATGTCTGTACAAAAATTGTGAAAAAAGTTTGTGTAAATTGATGACAACAATCTTAATCTAAAAATTATTGTTTTACAATTTGAAAAACAAGATGTACAATTCCACACTATAATTTCAAACAAATTGGCTTCTAGCGACCTTTTCTTTTCAAATTTAAAAAACGATTGTTCATATTTTTACATTTCCTTGTGAGACAACGCAAACTTTTTAGGTTCCAATGCTAAATGTTTATATATCTATACGTTCTCGCTTCTTTGTTTATAAATATGCATGAATTACTCAGTTAATTTTCTTCCATGTTATACTTGTAAAAATGTAATCAATGGGACGTACTTTCAAGACGATGTTTTGCAGTTTCTATATACAAGACCTATAGTGTATAACATTTCTATTCTTACAGATCTAAACCACAATATAATCACTATTTATTAAACTGTCAATTTTGTATATAGTGCAACATGCACTTTTCATGCTAGGACGATATTAACGGGCACACTGCAAAATGTGGACAAGCACAACTAATTTTATTTAACAAATGAAATAGCTTTAAGTATTTATAATTTTTTTCAAACTCTCTGAGATCTGAAAATGATGAAATTCTATATTTTATATTCGTTTAAACTAACACTGAACAGGTGAAGTTTTCGAGAAATGAAAAAAAAAAAATAATAATAATAATAAACAAAATCAACAAAATTGATAATTTTGAGTTGTTAGTACAGGCTGTTCCTTGTAACTGTTCTCAGGTGTTACGATAAGACAATGTTTTTTCCGGACCCCGACTATTCTTATTGGTGCAACAATAACAATACTTTCTACGGTCCAGGGGATGTTGAATACGTCATTTCTTGTTGTAATGAAGCAGATTTCTGTAACCGCGGTGTCAAGCCGATTCTCCCGTCGAATATCTCGGCAGCTCGAACTTCTTTCGACCACCTCAGTGGAGGTATTTAAAAACACGGTGGCAAGATTTCAAACAATGCAAAGATTTGTAAAAATGTCATTATAAATTGTCAAAATTAACTTGCTCAAAATCTATAATAATTTCGATGGTAGAAAATGATTGATAACTTTGGACAATTAATTTGAAAATATTATCAATTAAATAAACCAAATTCGACGAACGCAATGAAATGATCAGAAACATAGAAATCACCTAAATTTATCTGTCTGTGAGTATAAATGTGCATCTATTTTTGGAATATTTCGAAATGTGTCTGCAACGAAAATACAATTCGCATTTAATGCGGAGACGAAATATCATTATTTACAATTTGTACGAAAAAATAATAAACGATTTATATTTCTATACATTTTGATTAATCTTTGCAGTGACAGTTGACAAATCTCGTGTATCGTTATCAGCGTATTGTAAACAATCTTTGGTGAAAGCTATTTGACCAGTCTTCCAAAACCACAATGACCGAACAATTCGATTCGTTTGTATGCTTATTTTTACCAAAATGTCAGTTACAATACGCTCAATAGATTGGGCTGGTTTGGCCCTTTCCACTTCATCGTCAATTTTTTTATCACTCTGGGAGCTGCCCATCAATTATTGAAAAAAAAAAAAATTACAGCCGATGAGAGGAGGAGAAACTTTCAATTGGCGTTTGAAAATTTTGTAGAATTCAAAATTATCAATCATTATCCCCCAAAAGCCGGGACATGAATTATTGATACTTCAGTTGATGATCATTCACTTGACGACTGAATTATGAATGAAAATTGTTGAATTATAAATAGGGATAATAGAGGCATTCGTATTGATGTATGAAATTGCCGGAAGGTCAAAATCACCGCAACACTGTTCAGCCAATCAACAGTTTACTTGATAATGATGGTCGGCTGTTATTTAACGTTTTGCCTCTTCTTCCTTCGCTCGTCGGCAAGGGTAATTCGCGGACTTTGCAAAGCTCGGGGCTGTTTATCGACCGTATCACTCACAGTCGTCATCATGCGTGTTACTCAGAGCATTGTTTCATCGTGTTTTTCATCTATTCGCCGCAAAGGCCAGCATGAAATTGAACCTGAAATTTCACCCTGCTGGATGATCATAGTTCAAAACTTTTCCATTTATTATTGCATGATATATTAATTTGAAAATACAAATGTTGATACTGAAATCAAATTATCTCGCGTAACGAGGAGAAAATTTAATTGAAATAATGTATCGTTCTAAAATAAAATTCTCGTTCGTTGGTTATTCACAATCAGAATGTACCTGAGCATTAACAACAGGCTCAAATATTTTATGATTAGTGAAACTTAGTTTATTGCACCTTAAGATAGTAGTCGAGTTTTGCTATTAAGATAACTGTTGGCAACAATGATTTCCCAGAGCTTTTGTGATTGTACTAAGTTGTAATGACTGTTATGAGACTTTGAATTACGAGTGAAATTTAAATAATACATTAAATGTTTCATCTCCATGTTGGCCACGAGTATCAGTAAACTTCGAGGTAAGACGAGTGCAAGTGCTCTAACTTGATACCGAGTTTTCAACCCGAGTTTTTATTTGAGTGCAGTTTTTTTTTCCCCATCAATAATCAAACAACAATAATCACGAGACTATCAAATTCATCAGATCTAGATCAACCGGTGGAACAAACATCGAGAATCATTTGAGAAGAATAATTGGACCTTCGGTTGGAATCCACAAATCGACAACAAAATTTTACGACTGACCACATCATAACATTTTGGCTTAATGAGCATCTCCTGTTTACCATCACTCAGAATTGAAACCCCGCTTCATGCATGAATTCGCTTCTGGTCAGCTTTAACAGTAGATTTAGTCCAAAGCTTGTTGGATGGTCATTAAACTGCTATTTGCATATTAGAACTTTCCTTCAACTCGAGTTCAAACTTTAATGGTGGTACGGTTTTTTTTTCAATGAAGCGTCAAGCGCCGATGGAAAAGCAGGTTGGGACACGTGGAAGATGGCGATGACAATAGCAGTGCCAATCTGCGCAGTTTGCATAATTGTTATGATCATTTATCATGTACACGTGACAAAACAACGGCCATCCAGACTTTTTGGAGGAATCTTGTCGGATGACTCTTTGGAAGCACCTGACCGTCCCATTCTCGATGGTGTCACAATCAGGGACATGCTGGAAATGACCACTAGCGGCAGTGGATCTGGTCAGTAATTTTTTATAAATGAAAACATTTTCTAATATAAATTTATTAATCTACATTTTATACTGAGTAAACTATATTGTACTGATTAAAATAATTGTACTTTCTACAACCTACCTTCATGAAAAAAATATATGTTAAAATATAGTAAATATATTTTCGGCAAAAATAAATATATATGTAATATAAATTTTCGAAATTAATTATTTACGAAAATTCTGTAAAACAAATATTTATTTTATATTTGAAAATATAATTGGAAATATATTTTTCATACATTTTATAACTATTACTGAAAATTAAATAAATATATGTCAAAATATATATGAAATCTATTTTCAGCGGCAGAAAGTTAGATATGTTAAATATATATCATTTTTTCGTGAAGGCATACACGCAGAAAAAATACATTATGTGAATTATAAAACTTATGAATAAAATTTCCATGACTTATTGTTATCTAGGGATATGTATAGCTTCTGACAAATTTAAATATAAATATGAAATCATTTTTACTACGTTATAATATTGTGAATTTTACTGTAATTATAAAAAAATTCTAATAATTTCAAAGATAATTTACAAGATGTGTACGATACGTCTGGATTACAATATGTTATAGCAATTTTTATGACAAGTTTTTTTCTCCTTGTATTCATCAAAATTTGTTTTTCGTTTTCTGAATGTGAATATGACTGAAAATATAAAATGGAAATGACAAATTTGTTCAAATTTTAATTGCAGTCGGCCTACCACTCCTGGTTCAACGAAGCATAGCACGTCAGATCCAGTTAGTAGAAACCATCGGCAAGGGCCGATTCGGTGAGGTCTGGCGCGGTCGTTGGCGCGGTGAAAACGTGGCTGTGAAGATCTTCAGTTCACGGGAGGAAAGATCCTGGTTCAGAGAGGCCGAGATCTATCAAACAGTGATGCTGCGGCACGACAATATTCTCGGCTTTATCGCAGCAGACAACAAAGGTAACATCAAGATATGTCTCGCTTTGTATTGTAAATACATGCCCTATTTGAATTCTTCAATCATGCTAATTTATTTTAAATTGAAAGGAGAAGCTGACAGAAGGAATAAATTCTTTCATGATTCAGTTTCTCTAATGTCTTTCGTCAAGTGTTTCGAAACGGGAAGCTTCTCAAAGTTGCAATTTATTCTTAAGATGGAATTTTAAGCGAAAAATGTGCATTACAGATAATGGAACGTGGACACAGCTTTGGCTCATCACAGATTATCACGAGAAGGGATCGCTATTTGATTACCTCAACCGATCGACGGTAGATACTAATGGAATGATCCGCATGGCCCTATCGATAGCCACAGGCCTGGCGCATCTTCATATGGAAATCGTTGGCACACAAGGCAAGCCAGCGATCGCTCATAGGGATCTCAAGTCGAAAAATATTTTGGTCAAGACGAATGGTACCTGTGCAATCGGTGATCTCGGTCTCGCTGTCAGACATGATGTCATCACCGATACAGTTGATATACAACTAAATAATAGGGTTGGCACCAAACGATACATGGCGCCTGAGGTATGCCTAATCAATTATCTATCATATTTTTAAAGATTTTCAAATGAGATGTTTTTGTTTGAAGAATTGACATAAATTATTGTTACGAAATTTCGAGTTGACTCATTCCACAGCATTCGTTAAAATAAATAAATGTTTTATAACTATGTGACAAAAAATTATTGATAACATTTGTGAAGCTACCATGCACTGTAATTTGAATATTAATTTCTCATATTTTAATTTCAATTTCAATAATACACTCGTTTTACTTTTGCGGTTAAGTTCCTGCCAAAAGTGGATACCAAAAAAATGTCATACCAAATGCTGAGGAATGAGTTAATTCAAGTTTTTGAAATCAAAGTTTGTTATTTTGAAAAATACATTAATTATTTCCACCAGGTTCTCGAGGAGACAATTAATATGAATCACTTTGATTCATTTAAACGAGCTGATGTTTATGCTCTCGGTCTAATTTTCTGGGAAATCGCGAGGCGGTGTAACGTTGGCGGAAACCATGATGAGTACCAGCTTCCATTTTATGACCTGGTGCCCTCCGATCCTACGATTGAAGAGATGCGAAAAGTCGTCTGTACGGAGAAATTGCGACCTTCAATACCAAACCGATGGCAATCGATTGAGGTAAAAAAAAAGATTCGACTTTTTTTATTTGCAATTGAACTTTGTTGTCTCAGGACTGAGTCATGATAAATATAAAATTTTTGTAGGCACTCCAAGTTATGTCGAAAGTAATGAAAGAATGCTGGTATCACAACGCTGCTGCAAGATTGACGGCGCTCAGGATCAAGAAATCTTTGGCCAATTTCGGAATTATGGAGGATTTCAAGTAAATAATAGTTCGGTGTTATGACATTTTTTGTTGGTAATTATTTTAACCGAGGATGTAACGAAGAGTTATGAGAGATGCGTTACTGAAAAACTACAGGGGAGTGTTTGATGCGATTGCAATGTTTCAACTGTAATCAGTGCTAGTTTTAAAATTAAACATTTTTAAATTATCATGAAATTTGTTTCATCTACATATTCGTGTGACGGTTTATACAGAAACTGCGCTCCGAATGTCAAATTTAGGATCTTTCAAATTTATATTTCCTGCTACTAACTCGAAAGTGGCAGCTTTCGAGTCCCAAATCAGCCTCGAAAGTAGCTCATTACACGATAGTAGATTTTACCTGCTACTAACTCGAAAGTTCCAGCTTTCAAGTCCCAAATGAT
>JAAMPD010000662.1:41191-71416 GCA_025266255.1 Trissolcus basalis | reverse complement strand
ACAAATTTCTTAAAAATTTGCCTATAGATGCATTCATATTAGTAGCTTTATATTTAAAAATTACAAAAAGTTCTAACTATTTTGCTGAGTTGTAAGTCCCACCTTAAATGTTATGAAATTCTGATATAAACGCTTTTCCGCTGGAACTATACCTAAACAAAAATCTACCAATCCAAATGAACAAAGATGAAAAAAAGTCTTTCGATTTTTTGTCCGAATTGAGATAACGATATTTATAAAATGTTATTTTTCAGCCAGCCGGAGCATGTTCGCTGCGATCCCTCGCCACCCTGCTGATAGCTTGGGTTTGCGCAGCGATCGTAGCCTCGATCCTGTTGCACTGGAGTTACGCATACCTCGCCCTGGCGATTCTGACCATAATTTTTCTGATCGCCTGCGGATACGCGTCCTGTACTTCAAGGCAGTCGCAGGACGCTTACGTCGACCAAGAGCAGCGCCCAAATATCCAAACTGTTACCAGACAGTTTGACCAGTCTTACGTAAGTCTTCTTATTTTCATTCCCCCATGGAAGCGCAACAGCTTGTTTACATTATGTCCCTCCTAACAATGATCCATAAATCCAATCCCCCCAAGCACTCGAGCCATTTCGCGCTCGATATTATAATACTTTCGAATTGCTCATACGCTTTGAACTCTGCACATTTCCCGCAGCCGATTAGCCGTGAACTTAAATTTTTCACGCTAACTGGTCTGTCCAGTTTGCGAGCAAAAAACCTGCAGACTTCCCAGGCTCAGGTTCTGCTGAAACGCATTTATTCAACAGAAAAAAGATGTTCATTAATTTGAAAGAAAAACATTTCTAATTGAATTGTTTTGCACGTTTGGGGGAACAAATTTAACCGAAATGGATTTTTAATTGGTTTGTTTTTTGTTGTTGCAGTTCAGGGAACCGCCGAGGTACCAGACCTACTGGATCACGGACTTGCCACCGCCCTACTCCGCGCCCATGGTCAGTCAGCAGAATTTGAACTCCCATGTGATCTCGGCGGACCAACTCGTGTTAGCAAATCCTCCTCCGTATGACGCGGTGATCCAGCCGGCCACCGATCCGAGCAGACAGTTTGAAAACGACGCCACGAGGAGATCGAACCGGAGCCAAACTTACTCGCCTCCGAGAACCGACGACAAGAAGTTGGACGAACTGCCTGTCTTGAACCCCTTAAACGATTGTGTTCCTAGTATTATTATTGACAGCAATTCGACTCGCCAAACGGAGAATGTGAATTCAAACGAGGGACTGAACTGTGAAAATCCTGTTAATCGCTGATTTCTACATTTGACAATTTGAATCATCGTTCAATGATAACAATTTATAAAATTCATACGAAAGATGTAAAAGTAAATTAGATCTGTGGTGGTTTGATTTTTTTTTTCGTTTTTAATTACACTGAGAAAACAATTCTATCAAATATTATAATTCTTAAATGACAATTTACTGTACTGTATAGTATATGGGGAAAAAATCTAAAATTAGGGGGAAAAATATTGGAACTTACAGCAAAGTTTGATGAATGAGTACGAAAATTACTAAACTAATATAAATTTGTCGGCAAAATTTGCTGTTGGTTTTAATTTTTGTCCCCGAATTTTAGATTTGTTCCCCAGTTCGGTAAATTTTGATGGAATTTTTTTCTTTGTGTACACCAAGGATGGTTTGATTTTACATCTTTTTTATGTAAAGTTACGATGTAATTTGTAATTTTACTTGTTCTTTAGTTGCATTTTCTACGGTTTTTTTGTGTTTACTTTTTTTGATATGATTTACATTTCTAAACGGGATTTATTCGCTTTGAATTGAAATTATAATTATTAGACAGCCATTAGGGTGTGATTCATTATATGTTTCATGAAAATTAACTTTAAGTGAGGTATTCTTGTGACGTACTGGATTATATTTTTGATAAGACAATGTACAATGTTATTTATTGTAAATAGTGTATTATTAATTATTGTAACTAGCTATTAAGGCCACTGAATTTTTATAATACAGAACAAAAAGTGTATACCTGAAATAGAGATATTACATTTTTATAAAACTCTGAAGTTCGTTAAATCTTTTTTGTGTATTTATAATTCTTTGCTCTTGAACAACTTCAAAGGCAGGAATTGAATCATCGATAATACACGATTCCACTGTGTAAACAATGATCGTACATTTTCACTGATAAGTTAGTTCGATAGAAATTAGTTCGATACAAAAATTCAAACAATTCAATTGCGATTTCCGTTCAACTTTACGTCATGGAAGATGCTCCAGTTTCGAAATTGCGAAAAGGACAAATTTTTATGTTTCTTATTCTAAGTCTAATACTGTTTCCATAACTGCCCTGAGCCTGTTGTTTATATGCAGATGCAGTTATGCAGATCACGTCTGCAAGTTATGGAACACACGCAAATCTGATCCCGAGAATGGAAAATTGTCCGACATTTATATGCATTGAAACTGCACGGCACATTTTTGTGTAATCCAAAGTCTATAAATTGATTAAAATCGAATTGTATGAAAAGAGCAATAAGCAACAGTTACATTTCGTCCAAATGAAAAAGGCACGATTGAAAACAGGTCTCATAAAATTATCCTTTTTTCAAATCGACCAATGTCAACAAATTATGCAATTACGATAACGTATCACCTGATTGCACTCCGAGAAATTCTCGGTACTTCAACGAGGTCGCTTACTTCGTTCGCAACTGTATCTTAACAATTTGTTAATTAGATGAGGTGGAGGGCCGAGCGAGCGCTCATTAACTTTATACTTTGGCAGCGAAAATAAGTCTCCCGAAACATTTCACTTTCACCCGTCTGTCCTATCTGTTCTTTTTTCAGACCAACAACTGTTCCCTGTTCAATTACAAAACAACCTCTCCGTTTCTCATATACAAGTATAAAATAACGCCGCACAACTTTTGTTTTCTATTTTTCTTTTTTTTTACTTTTTTATTTTTTGTAAAATTTATTATAGCGCTGTTTTGCGAAACGCAGAATTTCCAACTTTTCGTTTAACATTCGAATTACATTTTAATCGCGTTTCAGTCTATAAACACTGTGATGAATGAACTATTGAGTTTTGAGAGATGCAAAACAGCTGAATCGTAAATGTCAACCGAGACGGTGTAATCACTGTCAACCTGCAGATTCAGGTCACGTTTATCATCGAAGACGGACAATTAGAAAAAAACAACTTTTTCCCAAACTTTTTTGTTTAGAAAACTTACATCCATTCTGTTTGAACTAAGGAACTCGAAATTACACATTTTTTGCTAATTTAAAATAGAATTAAAAATTAAAAAAAAAATCATCTCAGTAAACAATTAAAAATGAAAAGTTTAGATTAATAGAAGAGAAATTGGAAAAAAATTTCAGAGCATCATTTTTTAATATATTTTTAGGTGTGAAAAAAAAATTACAAATTAAAATACAATTTTTTTCAATAAACAATCAAAGACAAATAGTTCAGATTAAAAATTTTTTCGGAGCAGCATTTTTTAAAATATTTTTTTAGTTGTAGAACAAAAAAAATGAATAAAAGGGCAAGCAAGATAAAAAAGAACGATTAAGGATCTTTACAAGGATGCGCCTTTCTCATAATGCTTAAAAAAATGGAGCCCTGCAAGGTTCGTGAAATATCGAGGTCACGCAAAACATTGTTCAATGAGTACAACGAATTTGCATCAAAAGATTTGGACGACAGAAAAAACAAAAAAATCCCCCCGAGGGCATGTCATCGGCGACCTTAGAAAAGCTTGTTCATTGTCTCTCGCGTTATGATTCATGATGGACGAGAAAAAAAATTGATTGTCTCTCGATACATTATTCTCTAAAGACGTATGAAATACACAAATCCCGAACTTGTAATGCTAAGTGTTTCCTCTCATGGCCTGAAGAAGAAGAAAAAAAAAATAGGTTCACATCAGATTAGTCATGAAATTAGCATGCTAAAAAGTCAGTTGCATAATTGTTGTCGCACGCTCTCAAATATCTCAGCGGCTTTTTGCACTCGGAAACGATTGTCTCGAGCCTGAAATATACATAAAGATGTTTGCGCCAAGTTATGCGCTCGACATGGCTGTTGTAATGAACAATATTCCGTTCTTTTTTCTCTCTCCCTCTTCTTCTGTTTCTTCAAAATAGGACGAGTATTCAATTTGAGTTGTGATTCATTAAAAGTCGACAAGAAAATGACTAGGTGAGGTGTACGTTATACCACGCCCCTTATCTTGTCTATCTTATGTTGTTTTGCGTGCCTCCTCTTGTTCATCTCTGCACTATAAATAGTTGGCTGAATAGTTGCGACTGCTCTATTCGCATCCCCTCGAATCTCGTGGTCGCACAGGTGACTCACCATGTTTAAGGTAAACAAAACATTACTTCCAATTAATTCCACCAAATTAAACTATTCCCACCCCAAATCAAATTCAAACCAATTTTAAACCATATCAATTTCCTATTTTTAACATACAAATGCCATCTCAAAAAGTCTCTTACAAAATTTGATTCTAATGTTTAATTAAGAAATTTATTTAATTTAATTTAAATTTCTATATTGTATATTAATATTAATAATATTTATATTTACAATATATTTCATTTCATTTAAACGAGACAAGATTTATAAGCTCCGTTTTTTTCATCATGAAATAATTCAAGATAATAATAATTCAAAGAGTAAAATTTGTAACTAAAAGACGATCGAATTTATGTTGACAGACGATCGTTTTGATCTGCAGCTTAGCGTCGTTGAGCGTCGCGTACACAAATCATGGAACAGGTGGCACAGCTTTGAGCAGCACCACTTCCGGTTACGTGTACGGGCCACCTCAGGGTGTCGGCTTGAGTTATGACACCACGCGAAATTTAGCCGGATTTAACAACGCAATTTGGCCGAACAAGTGGCAGAACACCGGATTGGGCTACCAGGCTGGGCTCGGGTACCCTCACGGGTACCAGAACCAGTACTACAACACCCCAGGATACTATCCTCACAATAACGGATACAATAGCGGATACAATAACCAATACAATCCTTGGCCTTATAACAGTTACCAGCAAGGCGCTTATCAGCCCGCGACAGGATGGAACTACAACCGTCCGTACTACTCGACTATCCAGAATCGGCATTAGACCTGCGGGCCTAATCTCGACAGCTCTCTTGTAAACGTTTGTGTTTGTTGATTAGAGTATAATAGTGGATAATTGGCTAATTGGCGGCAATCTGTAATTTAAATACTCATCACTGCCATTTCCGACAGTGCATGATACACCGGCGCGGTTACAAAACAATGTGCATCTGAGAGAATAGTAGAAGATAAAAAAATTGACGGTTCTGAATCTGGAAGACGAAATTTGGCGACCCACATGGACAAAAATATATTTCAATTGTATTTAAAAAATATATTAATATTATCAAATGAATATGTAAATTATAAACAAATATATAAGTTTATATTTAAAATATAAAGTTTTGATATAAATTAAACATAAATTTATATTTATAATGTATAATAAGAATTTGATAATTATGATATAATAAATATTACATTGTTATATTCATAATTTATTATAAAATATATATAGAAAAATTAGATCTTTTTAATATATTTTGACATGTGTGGGGTTTGTTCAGTTTTGGAAAAGCGAAAAGTTGGTTGCATGCACGCACTTCATGCACTACTATTTCATAAAAAGTAATGATGTAATAAAATGCGAGAGGAGTTGTGTAGCACATCGGGTTGTATCCTTTCAAAAAGTGCGCGACTCTTTGGTACAGAATAAAATTCGACACCTATCAATTTTGATTTGGATTTCTTTTATTTGTCTCTCACTCTCCAAGTCCCCCTTTGAGGTGAACGAGTGTTCACACGTCCTTCCAGTCGTCTTTCCAGAAAGACGACTTTATTTAGTTCAAGGCCGGGGAAGGATTATTGTCAAAAGCCGAAGGGAACTATAACGCGAAGGTATACGAGTTGCAGGGAAAGCACTTATCGATGACTTCGCATGTACCTGTTCTTCGCCACCCCACCCTGGTCCGAATATTTGGCGGTCCGACGACGGGTATAAAAGAATACGATTTCACATAAGAGAACATAGTATCACAAAGTTTGCATACTTCATTGCACATCACACAACCATGTTCAGCAAGGTGGGTTGCACGCTTTTCTTCTTTTCGTAACATCCTATGTCAAAGTGCAATTTAGTGTAGTTTCAGTTTTAGTAGTTATTTTCTATTGTATCAGTGATGTAACAGTTTTTCTTTTTTCTGTTTTCTTGTTAACGTTATCTTTTTGGTAAATTGAATTCCTTTTTTTTCTAATGTTTATGTTTGTAATTTTTGATTTTGTGTATATTAATTTTATTTTTTAGATACTCAGTTGAATTTTTTGTTAAAAAATATTGTACATAATTTCATTATTAATTTGTCATTAATTTTAGAACAAAATTTCAAACGATTTTTTTGACAGTTTAAACTGTTCATCCATATGATATATTAATATGTATTATGTAATATAATTTATAATATAATATCGTATATATTGGTCTAATTTTTGTTTTTAATATTCAGTTGAATTTTTTAACAAATAGTTTACAATTAACTTATGAAAAATGTTTAGAACTAAAATTTTACAAGTATTTTTTTTTTTGTCTATTTTAAACTGTTTATGTAAAATCAAAAATGGTAGAGTGAAGGTATATATTCGAATGTAAAATAAGGTCAAAAAAATTTATACATTCTGTAATTTTCTTTATATTTTTATATTTACATGTTTTAAATGTCACTATTGATAAAAAATTGCATTGAAAAATAAGAATCTCCTTGTGGCAAAAAAATAAAATTATGTGAATAACTTTTTTCAATTTAATCAAACTCATTTTTTTTGTTAAAATGATTTCAAGTTTGCGTTTAAATAATAATCATTATAATCCAATTTACCTGACATAAAAAGAAACATTAAATTGAACAATATTATAAAGTTTTATTTCAACCACTCAACATTAATTCAATAACTTATTTTTAATTTAATTTAATTTATTCTTTTTTGTTAAAATGATTTGAAGTTTGCGTACAAATAATAATCATTTTAATCCAATTTACCCGATACAAAAAGAAACAACAAATTTTATCTCATTGAACAATATTATAACAACAAAAAACGTTCATTCAAACCAGTTAACATATAAAAATTACATCCATACTTATCAAGATATTGCAATTCCCTAAACTGTATCTGTTGTAACAACATTTTTCTTTCATAACCATTAAAAAACCTTAATTAATCGACCACTTAGTTAATTGGCAAATTAATTAATTACCTTAACAAATCCGAAACACTTTTCCAAACATTATTCCTCTTACCGCAAGAAAAATATTCTTCGGTCATAAATAATTCAACCTCATGACAAAAAAAGTGTTAAAGTGAATGTCACATAACACCTGCTTGTTCGCTTCAACTTAGTAAAGAACGAAGCAAAAAACAGTTCTAAAAACTGTGTTTCCAATCAAAAGTCCTATTCATTTCAGATCGTAATCCTCGCCTGCGCTTTGGCAGTGTGCCAAGCCGGTTTCCTGCACCAGCCAGTCCAGTATGCGGTGTCGTCACCAGCATTGACATCAACATCCGACCAGATCTACCGCAGCGCTGGAAACTTGGCCCAGATCGCCACCCAGTCTAAGACCATCTCCACCCCGTTCTCGAGCAGCAGCAAAGCCGATGTGCGTGTGACGAACCCAGGAATCTACGCCCACGCTACTCCCCTCGCCTACGCCGCTGCTCCAGCACCAGTTGCCTACGCCGCGCCAGCTGCCCCACTCGCCTACGCCGCTCCAGCTGCCCCAGTCGCTCACGGCGCCAGCCTCCTCGGAGTTGCGTACTCCCCAGCCGTGGCCGTTTCCCACATGACCTACTCCAGCCCAATCGGCATCTCGTACTCTTACTAATCGGCCATAAAAAATTACTATCGTTTTAATCTCCAAACTGTGCCATTTTTTGATACCGCGCTATTGTGCCTTAATGTTTTTTGACATTACGAAATAGGAGGCATAGGCGAACGTACCTTGTACAATTTTAAATTTATGAGTACTTCTTTGTACGTGTTTGAGGTGTAATGTTGTGAATATTTTATAATATAAAATGAGTATTTAATTAAACTGTGTGTTTCATTCGAAGTTACCCGTTCGGCTCCTGGGAAGAGTTTTGAAAAAAACCACCGGAGGATAAAGAGGAAGTTTGCTTTTTGATTATGAGAGCCTTTGAAAATTGTAATTAAAGTTGTTAAAAAATGAGGGAAACAGGTAGTTGCGCGCGGTAACCCGGAGTTATTTCATTGGTTACATAAAAAGATCCGAGAACAAAGATAAAACTGAAACAAAAATCAGAAATACCAATGTGTCGAGTTGAAAATCAGAGGAAAAAAACATGGCGGGGAAGGAATCAACAGACCAGAGAATTAATGAAAAAAATTTTTTATTGCACACAATTTTTGCTAGAAATGAGACACCGATGTCGGTGACGAGCCAATCGGTACTTTTTGATTTTGCATAATTTGTTGACTTTTTTTTGTTTTTCTATTATGTACAATGGTTCTATAACAATAAATTATTTTAAACTAATGCGTCCGCTAAAAAGGGTGTGGAAGCTTGTTTCAAAAAAAGAAACGTCGTCCGATTCGGTGGAATTTGGTCGTCGGTCCAATCACAATTCGAGAATACTCAGCATCACTGGTTTCTTATCAGTCAGCACGGTTTTGTTCAAACTGTTTACCAACCATGAGATCCATCGTCATGTTCGTCATGTCCTCCGAATTCGAATCCCTTCTTGATGAGATGGAGTCCTGGAGCTGGTCCAAGATGGATGGTCTTGACTGGGGCTGGGAGGTGTTTCTCAATGATCACTGGTTTCTCGGATTCGTGTCCCTGGAATTCAACCTTGGCGTGATGGGAGTCCGTCTTGTAGGACTTGATATGGATTGGGTCTGAAATAAAAAAAATTTTCCATCAATCAGCAGAACCCAACGGGATCAAACAATTTTTCAGTCTCCCCTTTTTTTTTCAATTTCTCCGTTTTTCCAAACTCACTTTTTCCCCCACTTCCAATTTTTCGTTCCTATAATTACAAACTTTTTCAAAATGACAAGAAAAAAAAATCTCGTTTCAAATTGGCTAGAACGTTCTAGATCGGACGTTAAGTCACAATTCTGCAGCAGGATTCGATGCACTGAATAGAAAGTCTGATATAACCGGTCAATCGATTGACATAAGAGAAACTTTGCAAACCGTTTTATTATTGATCGTGAGATAAGTTTGTAATAAAGTTAACAAAAATATTGTTCAACATTATTCTTATCTGTTTGTGCTCCAGATGCATACGAAAATGACCATTTTTAACATTGCGAGTCGGACAAAGAAAAACGACAAGTTATGTAATCCACAACCGAACGTTTCAAGATTCTGACCGGCAATTATAAAGAAAATGTTTGTTCGCAATTTTTCCCAACTTTTTTTTTTTTCTCAATTCAACTGGTACTTACCAACATGGACAAATGGAGCGAGTTTCTTCTCGAAATGAACGTGCCCTCCACTGGCAACAGCCACGACGGCGAACAAAACTAAGTACTGGAAAAAAGAAGAAAATCGGTTTAGTTCAGGTCAAAGAAAAAAGAAACTTGTTGGAAAACGACATTTGAAAAAATGAACCAGATTCGTTATGTTTACAAACAAGATATGTTTACAAAGTTAATAAAAAATAAAGGTAGGATTTTGCTTGCCGATCGTGGACTTACTTTGAACATGGCGATTAGATGTACGACTTTTGCGTTAGCCGAACACGAAGTGATTTGATTCTGCGCCGCTGAATCGCTCTATTTATATTCAATTCATAGGGAATGTATATCTTTTAATGGTATACCATTTCTCCGTGGATATTAAATGCACGTACACAAGCGAGGGGCATTTTTAACTCCCGTGTATGTTTCGCGCCCAATACAGGTAACGCATGAAAATAATTACGTCACTCGAGCGCGAATACGCTTAACGTTTTTTTCATCCATTTCATGCTTCGTTGACATAGTAAATAATTAACACACACACCTACAGCCAGTTACAAGGGTGCAGTCTAGTTCACGATTACAACATTTTTCGCCCAAAATTATCCTTATTTTTTTTTATGTCAATAACATTCGAAATAATTGAAACAACACCATCAAAAAAAAAAAAAAAAAAACAACAACAAAAAAAGAATGACATTGTTACTTTTCCTTCATTGTTTACTTATCGTTCAAACTTTTTTCTTCATATAATTATTGGATGGGAAAAAGCATCCGGTTTTTGTCCATCTGATCGTAAATGGCTTTTTGTTATAAAACTAAAAACAAAAGTGGAACATTTAATGTAAAACTTGAACAACAGTTTTGCAATAATTCCGCACACAAAACGTATTTGAAACGCGGAATAATTAATACAACTTGGTAATCAAAATGTCTTGCAAATGGTCTCGGTTGCATTCGTAATTGTCATTTCACGTTAACGATTGCTCGTGCCTGTAAACTGTAAATTGTTGCAGAATGAGGCAGGACGAAAAATGATGATGGGCAATATTAATATCGCAAATAATTGTTCCCAATTACAGAGTACATTTCACTTGCAAATGAACTTCTTTCGAATAAAGATGTATGGCGAGTAATTAGAGGTGAAGGAGAATTACGAGATATGCATTGCGAAAGTATCAATCTTGTATAAATACGTGTCAGGATTGACGCGTTCATGGTACACAACGCGGAAAAAAAAATAAAAGAATAATTCACAAATTAATGTGGCTTCTCTATTAATCACACGTCATCCTGGTGTTTTGTTCAAACAATAACATGACCGATCGTTAGACCATTTAATAATTGCTTAATTAACCGCACGATTTGCAAGAACTTCGAGACCTTTTCATTACTAGTCTGTACCTAATTAACATCAATCAATTTTAGAATGCCGCATGGAATCGCACAAAAAATCGAGCAGGGCGAATGTGAAATAAAGAAAATTAGAATCATTGCTATTTATAGAATTATCGCGAATAGAAAAAAAAAAGAAATTGCCTCTGAATCGACAATCGACTTTAACCGTTGCATTTTTCGTGTTACAGTTGCATTTTTCAAACGGTCGTTTTGCATTTTTCGAATTTGAAATAATGCGCACAAAACAGGTTATGCCGCTTGCAATTATTTATCATGCGGTTTAATTTTATTTGCATGATCAATAAATCAGTGCCGAAGAAAACGCCAAGTCGAACGTTTTTCAACAATTGATTACAATGTTCGGGCTGAATTTTTATTAGGGAAAGAACATTTTTTTTCACCGGGGGAAATCATGGGTTTTTTTTTTCGTTCGTTCTCTTTGCTTTGCTATAATAGCGCGGTTGTGAAAAACAAAATTAAAAGCGGGATAATTATATGGTAAATGTGAGTAATGTGTACATAACAGTAGTCGTGCAAGCTGAAAATAATGCCGATTGATTTTTAGCGATTTTACATAATAAGCTCTCTTTCTTTCACTTTGCGCAGCGTTACGGCAAAAAGTTGAGCATATGAGGAAATTTGATAGTACCCACCCAGCTGCAGTTTTACCTTGAATTCGTTGATATCCACTTTAATTTTTTATATGTACTTTTCACTTTCTTTTTTCACAAAATTTTATCTAAAACCGCAAATGCAACTAATTCGTACTTGAACATGAATAAATTGATTTAATTTGTAATAAAATTATACGAATGAATAACAAACCAAAACAAGCAAGTATATTCAGAAACAAAAAAAACATTAATTGGTTGAAAATTCAACCGAATTGAATTGAACTTTTTTTTTAATTTGAAAAGGGTTTAGTCTATAATTTTATTTCTGGTTTTTGTATTTAGATTTTTATATAGTTTTAAAAAAAGTCATAAATAAAATTTAGTACAATAATATGATAAAATTAACAGAGAGCATAAAAAAGTATATAAAGTAAGAAAATAATTGAGACAAAAAAATTGCAACTTAAATTGTTAATTTGATGTCTGGTTTTCATACTTAGATTTTTTCATATAAGTTGAAATAAAAGTTGCTCGTGTAATGACAGACAAAGCTTAATACAATAATAAGAAACAAAAAAATTGAATCAAAAAGCAAATTGACTGCAGTTGATTGAGAAAGCGAAGGGATTACAAGGACCCGATTACGATGCAGGCATCTGGGGGCTGATATTCGGAAAGGACCTCAGCCCGGCACATATAAAACAGCGAAATTTTTATGCAAGTGCACAGTCCCATTCTTCCCGATCCAGTGAACGGTCAAAGAATAGTTTTGCAAAAAAATGGCATTCAAGGTGAGAGCGCCGAAACAAAGCTATAAATTAGAGTTACATAAAACGGTTGCAACGATTGATATCGTGAATTATAACAAGTCACGACTTTTCGGTCTATTACTTGAAATTGAATTTTAACTTTTTTGTTTAAAAATTTTAATCAACTTTTAACTTGGAATCAACATTGTAACTCTCAATTTAAGTCTTACCTTTTGACATTGAATTGACCTCTGACTTGATCGAATTTGACTTTGACCAAACTTTTTGACTTTGAACTGACCTCTGAAATTAAAGTTCTAACACGTTAATTTTCTAATTTTTAGTCAACCCTTTGACTTTGAATTGACCTTTTGACATTGAATTTTACTAAACTCTTTGACTTGTAACTAACCTCTAAATTCGATTTTTGCCAACACATTAATTTTCTAATTTTTCATCAACCTTTGACTTTAAATTGACCTTTAACTTTTTATTTCAAATTCTAATCATTTTTAACTCGGAATAAACATTTTATTTCTTGAATAGAATTAATTAAATTTCAATCTTACTTTTTGACATTGAATCGACCCCTAACATGATCTTTTGACATTGAACCAACTTCATTAACTTTGAACCCAACCTTTCAATTTTGAATCTGACCAAACTTTCCAACCCTTAAATCAAACCTCTGACCAGACATTCACTTTTAAATCCAATACCAATTTTCAACTTCGAATCATTTCAACATTTAACTTTCGCAGTTCATCATCCTTTGCGCCAGCTTGGCAATTGCCAACGCCGGATTCATCAGCCAGCCGATCTCCTACGCCGCGCCAGCGATCAGCTATGCGGCCCAGGCACCAGCCCTGACTTCCCAGTCATCCAACATCCTCCGAAGCGCCGGAAACCTCAACACGATCTCATCTTACTCTAAGACCATCGACACCCCGTTCTCCAGCGTGAGCAAATCCGACGTGCGCGTCAGCAACCCAGGAGTCTACTCTAGCCTGAGCTACGCCGCCCCAGCATACGCCACCCAAGCATACGCCGCCCCAGCTTACGCTGCCCAGACCTACGCCGCCCCAGCTTACGCTGCCCAGACCTACGCCGCTGCCCCAGCATACGCCGCTGCCCCTGCCTACGCCGCTGCTCCAGCATACGCCCGCGCCTACGCTGCTGCCCCAGCTGCCATCAGCTACGCCGCCCCAGCCGCCCCACTTTTGGCCAAGGCTGCCTACGCTGCCCCAGCCATCAGCTATGCTGCCCCAGCTCCAATCCTGTCAGGTGCCCCATTGGCTGTGAAATCTCTGACCCCCGCTGTTGCCGCCCCTGGACCAGTCGTCGCCCACACCGCCTTCACTGGATTCGGCGCCCACTACGTCTACTAAATAATCAAACGCAACTGAAAAACATTCTCTTAATTATTGCCTTTCTTCGTGTCAAAATTTTGTTTTCGGGGGTATATACAAGGAAAAGTTCAATGTTCTTCTCAGTCACTCGCAATTTCCTCCTTGGTTTCGTTGAACCGAGATAAGAGGAAGTGTAACGTACGTGCCATAATACCAGTTTCCACTTTTTTTGTTTCTTCGCGACTGAATTTTTAGACTGATTTTTGTCCATGAAATGTAACGACTTCTTTTGAGTTGTAAATACAATGAATTATTTTTAAGAGAAATCATGTGTCTATCTGTTTACCTTGTTCAGTCATACCTTCGCAGACGTCTATACTTTTGCGGAAAATTATATGTACTTTTATTAATTAACTCTTCTTTTTTTTTGCCTTTCGAGTACGATCATGATCCTCGTGATAACTCACTTTCGCTCGTTTCATTTTTGTACTTTTTAAAATTATTTTTCTTTCCGTTCGAGAGTAATTACCTTCGGGTTGCATAATTCGTCACATAATGGCTTATTCAATGCATCAAAGATAATGAGCACGACAAGAAACCCCTACATATGCTGCGGTTTCGGGCAGTTGTAACCCAAGGAGGATTACAACCTTGATCCAATTTTAAACTTATCGAGTTCAGTTCATAATTTCCGAAACAATTAAGTGCACGGATTTTCGTCCTTGTAATTGCACCCTTGCAACATATGAGACAATTTTTTTTGTTTTTTACTAAAACTGCTAAAACTTCTACTAAAATTTTTACTAAATATCAATATGCAAGGAATTATTTCAATGTTCAGTTTTTGTGATTTTTAACACTAGAAAGACGAATGGTTTATTTCGACCCCGAATGAAAATTCAATTATAAATTTTTTTATGCCAAGCAACAAAAAATTGTAAGGTTTTTTGACTTTTTTATCGTCTTGAATTTTTAATAATATTATTTCATATTTGGATAGTTCTTTCTTTATTTTTAATATTTTAAAAATTGATTGATAAATAAAAAAAGTTGTCAATAAATTCTCCTTGAAGAACTTTTCTCAAGTTAAATTCGATAAATTATTTATAAAAATTATGAATTAATACAAATAATGTATGATACAAAAATTATAAAACAAGTTTAATTTGTAATTATAATATTAACATACGAATTCTTAAATTTCCATAAAAATGTTCCGTTTGATAAATAATTAATATAATGATTATCATAAAAATTGTTTGAAAAATGTCAAACGCTCAAAAATATATATACGTCAAAATCAGATGATTTTTTATTTTTAAATGGAATGACTCGTGTGGATCAAAATAACATGTCCTTTTCGTCAGGTACCACTTTTCAGTCCTTAGTGTCAAATTATAATTATTACTGTTACAAAATAAAAATTGACAATCTTTTTAAACCCGAAAGGCGAGGGGAAAAATAATTTTTGGGCTCACAAAAAGGGGCTTGGTTCCAATTAAACTGACATTACTGCACACTGAATCTTACGTAAAGCCAATTTTAAGTGACTGCCTTTGTACAAACTGTATAACTCGAATGATCTCGTTGTATCTGCGCTTAACATCAACAGCAGCTTGAGCCTGGCATGCCAAGTGACGAAATTTACAACGTTTTCACAGGTTCTGCCGCTCCTCGTAAATTTGACACGCACTTGGCCAAAAAAAAAAAACAAAAAACCCCACGAGAATCAATTATAACGAAAACAAACCCAATAAATCAGCCCTCCTTATGTTTTGTTTACTTCTGTGGTCGCGCAGTAATTGTTTTACATTATCTGGCGAATTTACGCTGAGATCCACAAATAAATGAGATTTCAAACAAATTTCAGAACGTAATGAAGAACCTGAAAGAGCTTGCTGATTTTCATTTTTTTTGTGGTATTGTAATTTAATCCTGGTGGAGTCATTTCGGGTTTGGTTTTTGATGAAAACCGAGATCGGACGTTTCGAAAGGTAGCAGTAGTGTGATGAGAAGAGATGCGCCGAGCTTACGTAACGTCAGTAGTCTAAGCTGGTGTAGTCAGACGTCGCAACAAGTGTGAATCTTCACTACTGTGCTGGGAAGGCACTAGCAAATCTTACGCTAAAAAACCAAATGAAAAAATTAATAAAAACAAGTACAAAAAAACGAAGAATGAAAAAAATACATTTGAAAAAAAAAAATTGGATCAACATCTTTTTTTGTCTGAAAGATTTTTTTGAAACTGTACAATATTTGTAAAAAAATGTCACTTTATGAAGTATAAATTTAAACGTCAAAATATTTAAAGACACATGCAAACATACAGTACGTTGTGGTAACAAAAAACTAGTAACGTGAGAATGAAATATGATCCAATCTTAATACAGCAATTAACAATGAACTTGAAACGTTAAGACTAATGCAGAAATCGGAGTTGAAATTCCATCATCGGCGAGAGAGAAAAAAAAAGTCCAACTGCAGCGGGAATAATAGAACGCTCGTGAGCAATCCGAAACGAAGAATAATGCACGTAACGTAATTGGTTGCTCTCATTTTATAACCCAGACCTTGGACAATCGAAGGGGTCTCCGAGCGCTTCATGGCCATCCTTTCTTTCTCTTTGATTGTCTGCTCACGAGATCCGAAAGGACCAAACATCGCGTTACGAAATTGACCAAGGGACCCAGTCCTTGCTATATATACCGGAGCGCACAATTTTGCACTATCAAACACTCCAGATATCTTCTCTACGCTCAGTCGGTGTGACTTCAAACAAATTTTACCAAATACAATACATTTTTACAAACAATCAAGATGTATAAGAAGGTACGATCTGTGAAACATTGTGATTTTTTATCAGTGATCTAGTGCAAATTTGGAAACAAACAAATAGTTTTTTTCTTTTACAAATTCAACATTTTTTAAATTCTCATTTCAATTAGAATTTTACATTTGAAATTCTATACAAAATTTAAATTCGATTTGAAGGTTACAATTTCGCAAATTTTAGCTTGATTGCAAAATTTAATTTCAACAGATCTTAAATTTGATTTAGAAAAGCAAGTGCAAATTTAGAACAAACAAATAGTTTTTCTTTTAAAATCCAACATTTTGTAAATTGTAATGTTGATTTGAATTTTATATTTGAAAATTTAACTTTTGTCAAATTTGAAACTGTAACTTGAAAAGATCTTAAATGTGATTTGAAATTTTTAGCTTGTTGCATTTGCTGCCGTGGTCTCAGTGGCCCGAGGAGGAATCATAGCCCAACCATTAGCATACAGCGTAGCTCCATTATCGGTTGGTGCGCAGCACCAGAGCGTTCTTCGCAGCCTCGACGGAGACTCGAGCGTGTCTCATTACAGCAAGGCTGTGGACTCTGCATTCTCGAGTGTGCGCAAATACGACACTCGCATCACCAATGACGCGAAATTCTTCGCCCCGGCTGCCGTGACCTACGCCGCTGCTGCTCCGATTGTCCGAGCTGCCCCAGCCATCAGCTACGCTGCCCCTGCTCCGATTGCTGTGCGAGCTGCCCCGGCCATCAGCTACGCTGCCCCTGCTCCAATTGCGGTCAAAGCCGCTCCAGCCTATGGTTACCACACCTACGCTCCAGGTGCTTCCTATATCGCTCACACCACCTTCACTGGTCTTGGAGCACATTACGCTTTCTAAGTTAATGTAACAAAACAAATGAAATCAAAAATACTCAAATAGGTGGATATTAAATAGGTACTTTTTGATAAATTTATAAATTACATGACTGATATTTGTGTAATCACAATGTAGCTTTACTGAATGATTAGTCGGATGTAAATATCTTTCCTGGTTGTGAAAAATATTTTCATTCGTCAATTGTTTTATAAGTTGGATTTTGTAATACATCTTTTAACTTTGTGATATTATAATGTACTTGTTCGATAGCGAAGCTTTAATTTAAACATCACACCTGTGTATGCAAACATGTAATTGCGCTTGACTGAAAATTTTCGAGCTTTAGTTTAGGAACCTTAGAAGTAATTATTAAATTAGTACCAAGTGCCATCGCTTCATCTTAATTGAAAATAAACATTTATGATGAAAAATGAAACTTGTTCTTCTGTTGTTCCGGATGCGTGTTACTTACTTAAAACAAAGAAAACTTTATTGGTTTCTATATTACATGAGATTTGTTTTCAATATTAAATACAGTTCTTGTATTCATGACTTTCTTTTATTTCATAACAAGCATTTTCACTTGTATTCCTAAACGTAATTTTCAATTCATTCTCATAGGACTTCACTTGCAAAAGACTCCATCAACAGACATTCAACTTTCAACAAAAAATTCATTAACACTTGGACGAAAAGAGACAAAGAACGATAAAAAAGAATACAAAAATTGAAAAGAAACATAAGAGTTTGAATTGTTACATCCGTTTGTCATCGGATGTGCCTTTATCATTTTCAATTAAGTCATTGTTTGTATCAAAAAGGGAATGAAAGACTAGTCATATTGAGTTTTATGTTTGGATAAAAAAAACTCTTATTCTCTATGCACCAGTACATACAACCCGAGACCGGCTAGAATCGCGTATTTGAATTTCGGATACTCGTTCATGAGGATGGTGACTATTCCAACGTGCGGTAAAAATCCTTGTGCCCTACCAACCACGTCCTCGTGCGTCAGCCACAGTTGCCCTTTAGCATACAGACCTCTGTCGTCTACGTGATTGTTGTCCCCCTTGGTCAAAAATTTAACCGTATTGTTTTGGTCCCCTCTGCAAAAACCAAAATTCAATTTTAGCATTTGACAAAATAGGATGCAAATTTTTTTTCTGAAAATCAACAGGAAAAGGAAGTACAACTTACTTCTCGTGCACTTTGATAACTCTATGAACTATTGGAATATCCCGACCCTCGACTTTGAAAACAACTATTTCACCAACTCTAATTGGCTCTTTATAATTTGTTAAAAATAATAAGTCTCCTCTGTGGAATGCAGGTTCCATACTACCACTGTAACAAAAACGTACATAATTATAATAACAATTACAAAAATGAGTTTTATACAAATTGAGAAACAATTAATTTTCCATATATTATGGCAGGTTAGGTTTGAAAGAGTGACACGTACCTAAGCACAACAACGATCGGACTCTCGCTACCGGTAACCACCATGAGACCCTTCCAAATCATCAGTGCGGATGAAACGATCATCCCAAAGCTCAGTACCTGGTAGATGAACTAAAAGAAAATAATCAAAGCATTATTATTGCACCCCAATATAGAATATCAGTTAGAAAAACAAAGCATATGCAGTTCTCAGCGAGATGTACACGTTTTACATCCAGCAGCAAAGGAAGAAATAATCTGCTATTGTACCTGGCGTTTGTTCATCCGCATCAAATCGTCGAACGCACTTTGTATCATCTTGTTTGATTGTGTTTACTTCTAATTAAAAAAAAACATACGGTAGTTTACAAGCCGAAAAACACCCTCGCGGCGTGTCACGCGTGAAACTTGCTTCGAGTTGCCGACTGCAAAACAGGTGACGCACACACTGCCACCTCTCTTGCAACTCTGATACAGATGTCGCTAGCAGGCAACGAAACAATTCAAAAAAGAAAAATAATAATAATCAAATAGGTGTCAAACTGATTGAAATACATTTGATCGAAATATATTGTTAACAGTCATTTATTAATTTTGCCTTCGTTAAAGAAAAATCTGAAACTGTCATATCTCAATACTTAATTTCATTAAAAGGAACGTTGGTTGTAAAACGAGATGGATAAATAAATTATCAGAAGTCTTTAAACTATTGGTACGTCTTCGATTTCCATGTCTCCGTCAACTTCTTCCTTGATTACTATATTAGGTATCCTTCTATTGGCAAGAGGGTGCGTGGTTCTCTCTAGGACAATTGTGACCTCCTTGGTCAACTTCGGATCTTGCCTAACTTTTTTGGAAACTCTAGCTGATAACTCAGTTTGTCGTTTGCTCCTAAATCAAAAGATTTATAAATAAAAAAGATCACAGTAAAATTGTTTATCAATTAACAAATATGGAAAATGATTAATACTTTGGAGATTCGATTAAAGACTCTTCGTCGTCGGAGTCCTTGACTTTTGACAAGTTGATGTGTCGTTGCATGGCCAAAGCCTCGTCTTTTGGATCGTCCGAGCCCAAGATTGGAAACACGTATAAGTAACCATTCTCTCGAACAGTAACCTGCAGGATTGCCTGTCTGAAAATGAAAAAAGAAATAATAACATTGCAAAAAATTGTTTGTTTTCATTTTCAAGATAAAATAGAATGTTCAAAGTACTTTTTTGTGAACGATTCAGAAACAACTGTCGTCGTTGTGCTTTTGCTCCTAGTTGTTCGTTTTTGCTTTTCACCTTCTGGATCATACTTTTCTTCCACTGCATTGTAGGTTATTCGGATCGGTAGTAACTCGTTCGGTTTGACAGTCGTCTCGGAAGGATCAATTTCAAAGTCAGATGCATGTTCTCCGACCGGTCCATTCATCATGGTTATTTTCATCTCAACATCTTTTGAGCTAACATTCCTCATTTTCAGCGTTCGAGTTTCGTGTGGAGGAATCACCAGAGGAATCGGGTTATCGTCGGATATAAGAACTATGTTTCTTTCTGAAAAATAAAAGACCATTGTAATTACATTCATAAATTTCTACTCCTTCTCATAAAATAATTCATATTCCCATCTTTTCGTTTCCTTTTTCGGTTTTATTTACATTTCTCCAAAATAGCGAACAGGTCATACCTTAAACTGAATGAAATAAAAATAAAAATAACTACATTGAACAATATTCGTTAGACCTTTTGTAACAATTGTAAATTTTCTTAAAAATTTTTTGTCAACAGGCATTTTATCTTATTTTTTTTTTCGATTAGTATGTTTGTAAACATTTTCAATTTGAAAATGTTTACGACTTGATAACCGGGCTTACTCTCTTTAGATGCATTTTGACTCGCTGCTGGCACCTCCTTTTTAATCGACACGTGTTTTTCTGGGTCGGGACTGTCTTTAAAATTTTTTTCCGTATTGACCATCTTCGTAATTTTGAATTCGTTGGACCAACACTCAAACGCACTTCAATATTATGAGTTCGAAATTCAATTCAGTTTAATTTCCTACCCACTTTCTCAGTGCTAAGTCACAGTGTTCAGTGCACAAATAAAAGAAGGACAGATTGGACAAGGATATCTATTGTTTATATTGTCGTATTGTACAGTGGCTCCATCTGCGCCACTTGTCACTTGAAACGGAATATTTTATTGTTTATTATTTAATTATTTAATTTCATGCTGAAAACAATAAACAGATAATTAAAAAATACGCCGAATATTATCACTGTGTTGCAATATTTTTATAATCCAAATTTCATTTATTTACATTTGTTTATGAATTGTTGACAAACAGATGCTGAAGATCGATTTCAAATTTTTCCCGCGCAAAGTTTCGTTGTATTTGTGTTTGGTAGTGTGTGACAACATAACCTCAAATTTCGTCCGGCTGATGAGAATTACGTGTTGAGAAAACTGCTAAGAAGAATAATATCATTGATTGATATCGAAAGTGATAAAATAGAAGAGGAAGATTAAATAAAAATGACGAGCTCTGTCAGTGCTAACCCTTCAACTTTGCTACCACTTGGTAAGAACAAATAATTATCAAATCTGTAGTGTTTTTAGTTAAAGATTGTTGATGTTATTGATTGTCTATTTTGTTTACTGATTTTTTGTTAACTGTTGTAGAGTTGGTGGATAAGTGTATTGGATCTCGAATTCACATCATCATGAAAAATGACAAGGAAATTGTCGGGACGCTTTTGGGATTTGATGATTTTGTAAACATGCTTCTTGATGATGTCACGGAAAGCGAGGCTACACCTGAAGGCAGACGAGTCACAAAACTTGATAGAATCTTACTGAATGGCAACAACATCACAATGGTATTTCAAACAATTTTCAATTTAACTTCTCTCATTCCTTCTTTCTTTCTTTCTTCTAATCTTTTTGTTTTATTTTCAGCTTGTACCTGGAGGTGAGATGCCTGACACATAAACCAACATCACAACCTTCTTTATAACAAAATATTTTCTTACAACAATTACAATTAAGGTATTTTATGAACACAACAGTTTCTTTGAAAGAAAATACAACACAATAAAGTGAAAATAAGAATCAAATTTAGAATTTGAAAAAAATCACCGTAGTTCTTTCATTTTCAACGAAATTTCATCAAGACTCGGCCTGTCTTCGACTTTGGTACTCCACATCTTTCTGTACAATTCTTTATACTTTCCTCCAAACTCATCTTCCAAGGACTCGTTCTCCTCAGGCTTCCGTCCTTTTCCTGAAAGATACAGGATGACGTGACAATGGTAACCGGCAAACGGCTGTTTTCTAGATACCATCTGCCAGGCTACAACTCCAAGGGAATAAATGTCAGATGCAGGACTTGGTCTTTGACCTCTAATGACCTCTGGAGCTTCGTACCCCGCCGTTCCCTAAAACCAAACTCCATTTTTTGAACAATCCAACTTTGATCCAACTCAAGGCTAGTTGAAAGTTCCAATAACCTTAAAAAAATAACGCTCGTTCGGTTTTTCAGACCAGAGGACGGAACTTCCGAAGTCTCCAAGTTTGGCTCGTTTGCGAGCACTTATGAAAATGTTTTTTGGCTTTACGTCGGCGTGAATGAGATTTGCATCGTGACAAAATTTCAATGCTTCAACAATGTCGAGGAGGAATGAAACTCTTTCTTCCCTAAGCAGGGGCCGTTCTTCAATTAAATCGTGCAAAGATGGCCCGCAGAGTTCCAACATTATCATTGACAGAGCATCGCCTCTCTCACAGCCTATTACTCGGACGATATTTCTGTGTTTCAAATTTGCTCTGTGCATTTCCGCGGCAACTATTTCGTCCCCGAGATTATCGTGTTTAAGAATTTTAACTGCAACATCGTGACCTTAAAAAAAACAAATAAAAACTGCAAAATGTTTTTTAATGTTATATTTGGAATTCGAGTAATGTAGGATAAAAGTAATACTTTGGGCTAACTGTGACATCTTTAACTTTTCTTTTTTTTTTGAGTCTCAAAATTTATGCTTTTTTGATCAGATTTACAAAGTATTATTATTTAATAATTTTTTAGATGAAATAAAAATTGTAAGAAATAGATTTTAAAAACAAATTTAATGTCACATTTTACCCTGTGTGTCATTTTTACCTCGATTTATATGGTAGGACCGATTTAATTCAACTTTTAGAAGATATTTTAAATAGAATTATTTTTAACTACCTTTGTAATTCGCATGATAAACTCTTCCGAATCCTCCGACGCCGATTGTATTAATTTTCTCATCCTCCAAGCCTTGTTTTACAATTCGCAGACGATTTGGTGTATCGATATTTATAATCCTGCCACGTTTCAGCCTTGGAGACTCTGTAGAATTAATGGTCGATGGTATTTGCAGGAATTGCTTTTTTGAAACTTGATTTAACTTGGAGATGATTTTTCTTGGCGATGCCATCTTGTTTGATTAACACAGTGAATAAGTCAAAGTAAAAGTTACTAAACAGCAACGAGAGCATTTGAAAAACAATTAAATGTCACATCAATCACAATGTAAATTACAATACACAAATATTTATCCCTGAAAGGCTGTGATTGAAAATAAACCAGTTCAATAAAAGGAGAGGAAAATAAATATGAATTCAAATATTCAGAGGACAGTTAGAATATTTATTTTCCGATCATTATTTTTTCTTTTTTTTTTTCTTGAAATTTACTTTTGTGTCTGTGAATTGTATTTTTCATTTTGTTTGTCTCTAACTAAGGCATAAATTATTATCTAAAAGATGAATTTTCCATTACTAAAATGGTACCTTTTGTTTAATACTGTAAGATAACTAGATTCATTTACAATACATGATGATAATCTATCAATCGATAACAATAATTAATTTGTCGATCGAAGTATACATTCTACGAGATTTGCATTGAAGATTAGAACGCGATTTGCTTAATCTCTCAAAGGAACCCACAAAGCCGTCCGGTCCACGTAAAGGCCTACACTTTTCGTCAAATAATTGACTCGTCTACGAACTCATGGATTCAAAAATGTTAAAATCGTTTTTTCTTAAGGGAGGGACGCCATATATTTACATTGTGTACAACTTTGAAAATGTTTTTTCTTTTTTTTTGGAGAAAAGTGTAGCGGGAAATTTGACCTTTGCGGGGCCCGAGCAGATCTTCTTCGTACGAGTCGAACACATCGTCGATCGGTGTCGTTTTGATTACGCTTTCGTGTCAGCGAGGGTGCGGCTGACTTGAGGTGTAAACGAACAAATTACAGCCTCGGTTCATAACTTAATAAGTACGAGAACAAAAGAAAATGCACGAGATACTCAATCGTTTATGAGTTGGCCTTTTGAATATCTATTTACAGAGATATATAATTGCGCAATTCTTCAGCCGGGGGACAAACAAACCCGAGGGCTCCTCAACCCCCGAAATTCAAACAGAAAACGAAGACAAACGCGTCAGTGTCTTTATGTACAATGGCCTTTGCTCTTCATGTTACAATAGGGGTATGATAAAATTTGCAGATTTCAAAGTTCAAGTAAGAAAATATACCTAGTCGTTCTCGAAAAAACATTGCTTCGCCAAGTGCTCGCAAAACTATATTTACAATTAATAAAATTGAGTACAGAATAAGTTGCGCGATTAAGATAACGGCGCCTAACGTCGTCAAGATGGAACACATAGTCACACTTTGAACGTTGATTTTTCTTGGATGGATAATTGAGAATACAAAAAGTGTGATTGAAAAAAAGAAATAATAAAAGAAACGTTGCGGTTATTCGTTGAGGCATTAGACATGGTTTTTGTTTATACACCAAAAAACTAGTTCCACAAACAGGCACACGAAACATTCCACTAGAAACAATAACTTCTCTAGTACAAAAAAAAGAAAACTCAATCGAGTTGGATCTGCTTTGTTCAAGTAACAAAAAACAATCTCCGAAGTGGCACTAAAACTAGTGCCATCGGCTTCTTTTAGAGCCGACGACAAGCTACATTTTTTACATCCGTGAGTGTCGAGTCTTAAACGACAATTATTCAAATTCGCGCAACTTTTATAAAACTCGGTCTGGATCGGCAATTCGCGCGTGCCATCGCAAAGCGACAGTCTATCACAATAAATCTATGAGGACTCATTACCGTGTTCCATTGTAATTTTTTCATTCAATTACTGATGCGTTTTAAATTTTTTTTAGTATTTTGTTTTTCATACCTCTGACTATACATTAAAACTCGACGATAGAATTTTCATTTTATCAATAAAAACGATATTATACTCTCAATCTGTTTTGCATCTAGTTATAATATTATTCCTTTTACAGTATATATCCATTATTAAAATATTCTGGAATTGAAATATATGCAAAATACTCTCTTCTTCTGTCATTATTTTGTTTTCGTTATACTTGTGTTAATCTGTCTTAACGATTACTTTATACACTTTACAAATATACGATTTCAAGGGCGAGCTCTTATGATGAGGTCGCGAATTGTCATTGGGGATCGATAAGTGCGCCGGCCAATCAGGTACTTTCAATTCGCGAGATCCATGAAATTCATCAATTCATATTTATGTAACGTAAAATCAAACAAACAAAAGCCCGCCAATGGGAACGATACAATTCTATCGAAACCAAATCACGCAGGACTTGTCGTTTTATAATTAACATTTAATTATAATTAACATTGTAATTTTAATATTTAAAAAAATACAGTTTTGATTTTCGGGGTTCAATCAAAAAGCGAAGCGTTACATAAAAAATCGACTTCCCATCTTCGCGGTTTGAAGAACAGTAGATAAAAAATAAGCTGGTTTTATCCGGTGAATGAAATCGCACGAATCGTTATAATATACATTTGAACTGAAAGTGTTCAAATCCGTCACCAAATTGTGGTCCCAGGTACGTACAATCTACAAGCCACAAAACCGTTCCGTGACAATTTCATTCACGCGACAGGCAAAATAGATTCGGTATCACAATTCTCGAATCTTTGTCTCCCCTACAAACTCTCTGTTTTGTGTCCGAGCAACACACATTTGAGCGCTTCGTGATAAGATTCCTAGACGTAATGTAATAGTAGGACTTTTAGAGGTAGTTTTTTCATTTTATCAAAAAGGTACACATGTAAAGAATTGAATCAAATAACTTTGTGTTTTGAATCTGGGGTTATCATTCATTTTGTTTATCTCCCTTAGCCGTGCCTCGCGGTTTTTTCAAAATCGTTTGATATTTGTATTAAAAAGGGGGGGGGCAGAGCAGTGATGGAATGAAGAGGCGTGAGGCCCGGAGTTGCACTATGATTTGGCACTCATACGTCGTATCCGATCAGGAGCGTAAGGCACGATCGACCGTCTAACCGGGCAGTGGCGCCTCTTCATAGAAGTCCGGCTCGTCCTCGTTGTCCGGAGCCTTGCTATCGAGGGCACGAAGCTCCGCTGGCGTGAAAAAGTGTCGCATCTGAGCGCGCAGAGGTATCATGAGTATCAGGAAGAATGGCAATGCCAGAGCGGCGTCCGTGCTCTTCACTATCCACAACACCGACAGACAAATAATCTGAATCAGCGTGAAGATGTGCATCTTGTATGTCTGCACCCGACGAACGTAGTTTGCGCTACCGTGGTGTTTTACTGGCATGAAGAATAACTGAAAAGTAAAAAAAATATTGTTCAAATAAAAATTATCTTATTGTTTATTGATTATTTGAATATTTCTAAATTGAATATTTTTAAATTTTGATCAGATCAAGTTGTCAAACATTTTATTTCAATATTGACATTCTTTTTCCAAAAAATTAAATACTTAGTGCAACACACTGCAGTAACACAAAATATTTCCCGATTGTGAAACAAGAATGTTTTTAGGAATATCGGGAAGATGATTTAAAAAAAAATCTGCTGATATTAAATAATAACAGGATTGATCATTTAAAAATTGTTCTTCTTTTTTATTCAAATTTTTAATTGTTCGCGGTTTGAATGTTGTTTGAAACTGAAATATATGCTGAAGGAATAAATAATAATAAGAAAAGAAGAAGATGAAAAAAATGAATAATAAATTGTTGGAAGTAAATTTGTGTAACGAAAGGAATGGTGCAAGACCTTGACTCGGTCGAAGAGCTGGACGCCATTGGTCGATGAGATGCCCATGTAGAGAAAGACTCCGAGTAGAACAGCCATTGGTACTTTCCTCAAGAGCGGTGCCATCGAGACACTCACTCCGACCAGAATGGCAACGAGCAACGCGCTTACGCGCTGCTCCTTCACTTCGACGATGTGCGGCTTTTCACCTGGGGCGTGCGTCCGGGACATTATTGTCACAGAGGAGACATGAGTGAGCGAACGTACCGAGGCTGCACAACACCAGGGCGCTCCCACCATGCCACAGAGCACGTTCATCATGCAAACTATCACGATGTCCATGTGGTAACCGTTGCCTTTCCGTAACTTCCTCTCCTTTTTATCTATTATGAGCCTAAAATATAAAAATCAATTAGCACTTTTTTCCAACAAAAAGAAGAAGAAAAAGATGAAACGAATAGTATATTAAAAACGTTAGGGCATGATTTGGATGTACATGCAGACAATGATATGGAGATATCCATATCTATCCCTTTAACATCTCCATGCATATGGAGATGTTAAAAAATGGAGCAATATAAAAATTTGTTAATAATTAATGTATTAGGTGGTAATTAACGTACTCTTTAAAGTTCTACTTTTCATGTGTGTATCGTTACACATCATGATTTATAATCATGCACATACGAAACGTGAAATGATCCCCAGTGATAAGATATTTACATATCATCATGTAATGTTACGAATCTTGTAAAGTTAAAAGATTCGTAACGTTACAATATTCGTAACGTAACACGAAAAACTTGGAATGACCCCAAGCAGTAAGACATATCCATGTCAAAATAAAAAAGAAAGAGATTGAAAAGAAAAGAAGAGATGCAAATGAAGAAACTGGAAGTTGGGGTTTTAAAATTCAAAAAAACGCACTCGGAGATTTGTGTTTCCATGAAAACCAAGATGTAGACAAGAAGTGCAGGGATGCAGCAGGCGAAGATGACCCAGACGGGAACAATGTTGCCCTCGGATCCGGCAGGGTTCACTATCCACGTTCTGTTTCCTTGAGTGGGGGTGAGGCCTTCGGGCACCAAGAGTTTCTCGGTCTCAACACCAGCTATGTAATCCACAATGACGAACGAGACGATGCTGATCGGTACCCCGAAGTCGCCGAACGCTCTCCTCGCGCTTCTTCCCAGATAGTGACTGTTACGGAAGATTCGCAGGTAGTAGGCTCCCAGAAAGGTGCCCAGGCAGAGCATCGTACACATCAGAGCTGTGTTTGGCTGGTTGATCAGAAGTCCGGCAGAATTTTTTCTGAGCAGCAAACCGGAATCGGCGCTGAAATACGAAATCATGATAATTTCGGCTTCAGTAAATTTTGCAATAAAAATGCCAGTTTAAAAAGGTATAATTTTCAACACTAGAGCGGGATTATTACTTTTCTAGCTATAATGGCAAAATGACCATTTTTCGCTCTAGTGAAGAAAACAATAACTTTTCACTCTGGGATAAATTCTTTCGTCTAGTTTATATATAATTTAATTTAAATAAATGTTCTAATTTTCCTACGATTTTTTAATATACATTTTTAATAATCACTATTTTAATTTAGGTAAGGATTCGACCATTCCAAGTGTGGTCTGTATTTTTGTTTATATTAATTTTCTTTGTGAGATTTGGACGATTGGATAAATTGTAATATTTTTTTATTTATAGATACGATTGCACTTAGTTTTTGGTAATGTTCCGAGAGTTGAATCGACTTGAAATTTTTTATACTTATTGGGAACACAAATTAACCATGCGGTACTAGCGGCGATCGCATGAACTAAAAAAATGGACGCCGCAAAAGTACGCGTAGTCGTATTTTGACATTTGTCATATGTCGATTTGCCGCAACAAGTACATTTTTCGGAGCGTTTCGTTGAACGAAACATTGAAATCGTGACTTTAGTTAATTATCAATTGATTGTGAGTGTTATTACAAGCTTACAAACGTATTTATTCATTTTTTTTGATAACTGCCAATTGTTTACATTGAGATTTGTACTTTTGCGGTCGCCATATTTGTTTCGCTACGCTAGCGCCGCTCAGCCCGCGGTGGTAATTTTCATTCCCAACAGGTCATGATCAGATCTGCTCTGAGAAAAATTGGCAAGCCTGCGAAATCGACTCAATTGCGTTTACAAATTTATTTCATAATTTGAAAAGATTTTATTTCTTCATTCATACATATAACTCTAGGCAAAATTTTAGTTCAAATTAAATCAAATTTACCTATGATTTTTGAATGTAGGATTATCGCTGATGGTTTCATTGCTGAAGCAGTAGTCCGGCAGCAGTGGGTTACGTTTGAAATAATTGTAGAGCTTGATGAACGTCTCAACGATGTACAGGATGGAGATTAGACCGGTGAAGATTTCTTCGGTGAACCGAGTGAAGAGGCGCACGAGAACGGAGCCCTCGACGCAGGCGACGGTGAGGGCGATGACGCCCATCCAGGCGCCAACGTACACCCGAGTGGTGAGGAACTCAAGACCGTAGGCCGCGCAGAAGTTGTATAGCGACTCGTCGAACAGCAGCAGAGGCCCGGTCGTGCCGATGATGACCAGCGGCTGGGTCGAAAACAGCGCCATGATGACGCCGGTGAAGCTCGCGGAAACCAGCGTCTCCGAGATGCCGATCAGGTTGTGCGTCTTGTCGCTCATCAAACCGCCGAAGGTGATCGCCGTGCACAGCGCCGCGAAGTACATGAAGATCGCCGCCGCGACGCAGGTCGAGTTCAGGCCCTCCGTCAGGTCGGACTTGTAGAACGGGTAGCGCCTTTTGATGTCCGCTATCAGGCCCCCGAAGGGTCTTCGGGTTCTTCGTAGAGGGTCGTCATCCGGAGGTTTCTTCTCGTCGTCTGACGACAGCGGTGCTGCAAACAAAAACGGCACTGCGGTTACTGTGTGCGGATGCAGACGATCCGTTGCATCTTTGACCTTTGACCTTTCGTAGAACAACAATTGATCCAACCAACGAAACAATGGGGCAATGAAATTTGCATCCGTTATAAATGTCTCGTTACAGTGTAAGAAGAGAAGAACTTTCAGAGAATAGATAAGAATAAATTTGAAATACAAAACGCGAAGTTTACAATTTTTTCACTTCTCTAATAACGTATGCTAAGTGTAAATAATTTTGAAAGTACGAAAAGAAAAAGTTTGTACAAAGCATCTACTAAAATTACAACAATTTATTTGTCAACTGAGAATAAATTTGTTCTAATTATCATTTGTTTTACATTGAATATTTCACATCCCTTTAAAAAAAATTGGTATCACGCCTGAAGTTCGTCGTTAGAGATAACTGCCAACTTCACGTGTAGAGATCTAA
>JAAMPD010000662.1:0-41174 GCA_025266255.1 Trissolcus basalis | reverse complement strand
AAAAATTTTTTTTCTCACATCACTCATTGATGCAGAAACGTTAGCCAGTAACAAACTTTTCGCTGCGTGTATGACTTTGACGTAAAAGTTAAAAATTTATCAATCATCATAATCTGGCAATTGATTTATTTGAATTCAATTTGTTTTAAATAATAATATTTTTTATAAATCTGATAAATATTAAGTATTGGGGGTAGAATGAAGAAAGACACAAAAGTAATGATATCATTTTTATTTATTTGTCTGAAATAATGTAGTATAGCAAAACGGTGTATGTGCGCGAGATGCAGTATGTTTTGAGCTCTAAAGTTATATCTCATTAATATATAAAATAGTCATTCATTAAAATACATGCTCTTAAACTTGACATTTTCAAAATTTGGCCTTTCCATTATTACACTGACAACCTACGTTTATTAATACTTGACAATATTCCATAAACTTTGCACGATCAATTTCTTACATCTTCAAAGAATAATTTTCTATATATTTTCAGGAAAAATTTCATTTACATCGTAATTTCTCGCAAATTATATAATCATATCAGTGTTCGCCAATTTTCACCGGATTTACAAAAGTAGCTAAACATTTTTCATATAAAAAACAACAACTAATAAAAATAAATGACTGTTCTCTTAACAAACAATATGTGAATCAGCACTCGTAAAATAAAAATAATCAACAAAGCAGCACTTTGGAATTTGTTGTTTTTTTTTCTCAAGTGCAATGCAACGCCAAAATCGAACTTTTTGTAAAAAAAGTAACTAAAAGAGTCACCAGAGAAATGACGATACAAAACAATACTTAACAGCGAGAGTCGTCGTGTCAGAATCACAATTGAGCGTGTTTGATGATTTTCCAGACCAACAATTTTTTGTATCGCTTGATGACGTCATGGATTTATTGTTTTTATCATTGAAATAAAATTGGTGCTCTGGAAAATTCTTACAACATGACAAAACACAAAAAAAGGAGTAAAGTAAAAGTCAAAAGTGTAAACCAAAGGTGAGACCTAAAGTGTAAATACAGCTGCAAATAGGTTTTTGCTTTATAACAATATCGAGAAATATGCTAAACCGGTGTTTATCTTTTCAACAGTGGTAGAAACTCTGTTGTTTCCTTGTCCGTTCCAGTTGTCAACCAGAATTGCCCGCAGTAATTGAAAATGAATCGTAAGGCTCAGCCTAGTCAACAAACAGCGCCGCCTGGTGGCGAAAGTTGACACCTCCGCATTGCCACCAGGCGGCGCTGCTACACGAAAGCTGAACTGTTTTTCATATTTAAGTGCGCGATTTTAATCGGTGTGTATCTATACTGTTTCTACGATTTATCTTCATTTACCTGGATGGCAAATTTTAAACGATACATGCTTATTTCTAACTAGAGGAATGCGTTAATTAGTACACTCGTATTGTACAGGTTGAATTGTCCTAAAGGCTAGAGTATGTTTGTAATCTGAATACACAATCTTTAACCGAAGAAAGAGAGAAAAATTTTCGAAAAAAATTTCAACTTAAGATCAAGATTTATTTTTGTTTTTTTTTTGGTTAAAAAAAAATGAATCTTAATTTGAAGTATCATTTTCTTCGAAATTTTTGTGTGTAATTATATATACACATTGTATGTTACAGATGAAATTTGTTTTCATTTTCTTTGTTAGTTTCTTCTATGATTGGCGGAATATAATGTACAATTTCTATGATCTAAATTGTGAAAATTCTGGTGGGAATCGCGTGCACGAGACAAGTCAGCTAAGATCATCGAAGATTCTGAACCGCCGATGATCCCAGGTGACCTTCGACTATGCCCTTACAATCGTTGTTGATACGCCAGGTTACAGTTTGACAGTAGTTTTGGCGCGAAATCTTTGTTGCAGTCTCACAATTGTGAATAACGTAAAATAAAAAAAATAAAAATAAAAAGAACATAACTGCACAACCGTCGAAATCACAATCAAAAGTAGGTCCGTTTCAGTGAGTTCGCTGATTGTTGCCGCTGCAACTTAAAGTAAGCATTTTAAGTACAGAAACCAAGAGAAACTGAAAACATCGTCATTTTTCAGCGTCAAATCATCCCGATATGTTGTGCTAAACTGGCGACTGCAGCGCCACTACGGCATCTACTTGAAATTCCAACAAGTAGATCGTTTGACAACATAATCTCAATAATTTAATTTACTCTGAAAATCGGCGTTAGAAAAAACTAACTAAACCTCAATACTTTTTATTAAAAACAATTGTTCTTGCTGTGCAAACAGTCAGCTTTTAAAAATTTCCATAAAACTTCATAATTAATAATTTTTGTCAGTGGCCAGATGGCGTGACAGTCGCGATGTGAAAACATAACAAAGCGTACAAAAAAACTAAGTCCAAACAAGCTACTTTTTTCTGTTTGCAGTTTCTCAATTAGCGAAATGAACTGGAAATGCCTTAGATTAAAAAAAAGTAAGTTCGGAGATCGCATAGGACTCCTTTGCGTGAACATGACGAGATCGGTCGGACGAGTCGAAACAGTCTTTGCGCGGGTGTAGAAAGCAGTTTTGAAGCTGTGCGTGTTTAGCCAGGTATTCGGTCGCCGATGGTGTGCGGCCCGACGTTTTGTGTCGCCGAGTCCTGCATGAGGGTGTGAGTCTCCTCCTCCTGGTCCGACAACGGGATGGCCGGCATGTCGCTGTTCTTCAACTTCGCTTGGGACGGCAGCTCGGTAAGTACTGGCCCGTACTGCGCAGAGGAACCCACCAGCAGGTCAGTCGATGGGTTCAACCCGCCCAACATCTTTTGTTTACAACGCGATTATTTGTTTGTCAATTATTTTATTTTTAATCATTGCTTTGCCAAGATAGAGAATTAGAAGCTCAATCAGAGTTGTCGGAAAAAGAAGGAAAAATTTGTAAAAGATAGCATGAAGCATGAGAAAATAATTTGAAATGAAAGAAAAAAATAAAATGAAGTTTGAGGAAATCCAGCTGCAGATGTTGAGATTAGATTTCTATTTTTAGTGATGAAAAATCTCCATTGAACAACTATTTGTTAGTCAGGATTTTTAAACATTTTGTATGATTTTATTTTTTCATGAATTTTAAGAGTTTGTCATGTCTGAATAAAAAAATCGTGTGGAAATGTGAGATGAAAAGTGTGATGGGATGTGATTGAAGTAAATATTGAAGCGTTCAAGTGTGTATAACAGATGTGACAACTCTGATTACTCAACTTTACCAGAAAAGCTGTTGCAGACGGGAAACCATACAGTTATTGACAGCGTGACACTTATTGAAACTTGCACAACATTATTCTTATTCTGTATAGATAACATCATTAATACAGTTTATCATATATGATATTATATATACAAATGTGAAAACATAAACGTTCATTAACAAAGTACAACATTAAAAAACTATATTTACAAAAAAAAAGGAAACAAGAAATCAAAAGTATCACATAAGGAACTCAGATTAATCAAATTATAATGAAAATCAATCGAATAAGAAATTAAAAATGTGATATAATTGTATAATCGAAATGAAAAACATTGAAAATATATTTTACAACATTCTATACATAAGAGCGACTCAAAATGAAACAAAACATGAGACAATTTCAATACTTTTTACCGTTTTTTATTTATTTGAATAATTTATAATATTTTTATATTAAAATGGACCGTCCGTTTTTACCAAAAAGTTATTTAACAGAATTAATAATTTTAAACAATGTAAAAAAAAGATATAAAACCGAATTATTTTATAAAAAATTGAAATTTCTGTACAAAGTCGTATTTCAAATGATATTTATCTAAAAGTAATATTTATAAGAAAATATCTCTTATAGTAAAAACTAGATAAAAATGTAATTCGTTGAAATTTTAATTTTCAGTTCAGAACCCTAAAAATACGCTTTTGTGCGTGTCCCGCCTTAAATTTTATTTGATTAAATTTTTGGTCTGATTTGATTCGATTGTTGGAAAAAGTTTTATTTGATTTTGAGACACTTGATTATCTAATTGATACAAATCATGGCTGGCCTAATCTGAGCTGAAAAGTCAATCACTGTACCGTTCGCCAAAAGAATGAGCTGCCAAAAAAGTGTACGTACCTGACCGCCGCTACTACCATTAGTTAAACCGCCTCTTGGCGATTTTCTTCTATGGAAGCATTTCAGCCAGATCCAGATGATCCCTAGAACCGAGCCAAATAGCATAATGCAGGCCCCAGCGACAATAGACTTCACATGTTGTACGTCCGACTTTTTCTCCACTTCGGTTTCGGGTGTTTTTTCTGGCATTTTATCCTGAAATCAAACTTCCAACTTTACTAGTTTGTTCAAATATTTTTTATACTTTACATTTTGTTGAAATTTTGTTTATAATATTTCTGCTGAAATATTTTTACATTCTTTTTTTAATTCTTTCCGGGACATATTTTTGAATCAAAACTCTCAGTAATATTTCTGTTACTTTTTTAACTCATAAAAAAGTCGGCTGATTGATATCTTATCTTTGTTAGCCAGGATAACCAATGTGTTTCATGAATAAATATTAAAATCTGTCTCAATTTTGATAGAACCGAAAATGGCAATAAAAAGTGTTTTATAAATGGGAAAATAATCGGTTCCAATAATCTCATCAACGGGCAAAGAGAAAGTGCCATCTTGCAGGGTCTAAATTTAGATGAATATTCTTGTTTATCATCCTTTATGAGCAAAAATGAACAATGCGCTGTGATTCATGGTACAGTGGTTTGTAACAATGCCGTGACTGTTGACTATTTACCCAAATCACAATTACCAATCACCAAACGCATTTTTCCCCAATTTTCTATCGCCTGTTGTTAATTGTCGTTAATTTTATTTTGTACATAAACAAATTTATTAGTTCATTTTCATAGCGATTTCTACACGAATCAATTATTTCTGAAATGAGATAATTCAAACGGGGAGAAATTTGTTCGTTTTTTGTTCATAAAAACAATTGGTCTTGTAATTGACATTTCAAACACTTCGAAAACATTGAACAAAATCTAGAAAGTGTATGTTCCGTGGTATATATTCCATGTGGTTTCGCCGTGGGACACTAAAAGTGTACTTTTTTTTGTACACTCATAAATGTAACGGTAAATCATTACGTGCTCGGATAATTAAAAATATGAAAGTTAAATTTTTCTTTATGGTCTTAATTTGAACGATTGAATTACAACTTCCAGTCTTGCATCCGATCGTTAGAACCAACATAGATCCAATTTCAATCGTCCCTCATTGAATTGTCAACTTTGACATTTAAACTGTCAATACCAAAACTCAGTCTCATCTCTAAAAACAACTTACTGAAAAACAAAAGTTACTGAAAAAAAAACGACTACAATCTGAAACCAGATGATTTAATTAAACGCAAAAAAATTTGAAACTGGGTTTTAAATTGTTTATATGATTTTGTTTACCTTGTGGACGTCGTCGTTGTCGACATCGACGTAAACAACATTGGCAAGCATCATGGTGAGGCCCGCGACAAAGGAGCAGATCGCGACAGACAGGAGGACCCACTCGAACCATTTTTTGGTGCTGAGTTTGTGTCTGGACATGATCCTGGTGAAGCCCGTTCTGATTCCAACTCCGGGGATGTTGCGAGCCCCGTCGTAGGAATAGCCCACGGTCGTGGGCTGGTAGACTGCACCGTTGTCAGGCATGCTTCCACGGTTTTGATTTGACACAATGCTGCCAAGCTCGAGCCCGGCCGATCACTGACGAAGCGGCTGATTCACAGCCGAGCCGCACGCCCGATTTTGTCAGCTTCCGCTCGCCTTTTACGACGGCTATTCTGTTGCTTATACCTTATACGTCCAACGACGATGTGCGCCACGATCATTCAAGTCAGGTCGCGCAATCGCATCGTCCATCATTGACGCTCTTCAAACACTTGTCGCAGGCCTGCCAACAAGTCTCACACAAAAGTCACCATATCAATTCGCTTTCAATGCATTCGTCGGTAAAATTTTATTCTTTATTGATTTCCTATCTTTGTTTTATTTTCATAAACAATTTAATCATGATAATTAGCAGGTGATTTGATTGTTATTACGTTTATGAAAAATCGGTATTTGTTGCCTTAGGGAGAAAAAAATTATGTAATGAAGATTTTGGCACAAGAAGGAATTAAGTATTTTGCACCCAAGGGGGTGAAAATAACAAAGTCATTATTCCTCGAGGGAGAGAAGAATCTATTCATTCGAAGAGAAAATAGTTACAAGTTAGATAGTTGGAAAAATTGATTTAATTTTTTGAGAGTATGTATAATATTTATTTTATTCCCGAGGGAGTAATGTATAGTTTTGTTTCCGGAAAGTGTAAACGTTTTGCTTTTTAACAGAAAAGAAGTATTTCACTCACCGAGGAAGTTTTTTCTGTTGTTTTTTCCTAAAAGAGTGAAAGTTTGCTTTTTTTATCAAAGGAATAAAAATGGCTTTATTTTCTAGTGAGGTAAAAGTTCGTATTGTCTTAAACAAAGTGAAAAAGTACCTTGTCTTCAAGAGAGTGAGAAAGATCATTTGTTCCCGAGGGAGTAAAATGTGTTTTTCTCTCATGAATTTATTAGTGTTTTGCTTGCCGATAAAATGAAAAAATTTTTCGCTCTCTGAATGAGTATTTATTTTAGCTACTCCATATAAGTAGAAAAGGTATCTTGTTTTTCAAAGGACTACAATTGATTATTACTCAACAAGTGAATAAAACATAATAATTAACTTGAAAAAATAAAAAATGGTTTCGTTAAAGAAAAAAATGTACCTTCAAAATTTTTTTTTCAACAGTGATAGAAAATTAATAAAAGCAGTATGAATTTCAAATAAATACCGTTGCATTTCAGAAACCCTTTAACATAGAGCTAGCACTTGAATACACAATTGAAATCAATAATTAACCATCCACCCAGTTAACGACAAACTATGGAAATGAAATATTCATTAATCCGACCATCTTTTCCTCTCTTTCAATGAAAATAAACTTATGGTCGTTCCAATCACTATTTAGACTTGTTAAACTTTTCTAATAACTTATTTAAATTTACATCAACAAAATTGAAAGGAAACAAGGAAAGAAGCAATCAAATCGGTTGAAACCGTTTGAATGCCAGATTCAAATGTTTTAGTGAAAAGGGAGAATAAAAAAAAATGAATAACAAAATTCTATAGTAACTGAGAGCAATTACCAAGACACTTCCTTAACGTGAATTATGAAATAAGCATCAATATGAAAAGGGCAATCTACCTTTCCGCTAATCATACTTTTGCTTTTTTGCACAAGACTCAATAAGTGGATAATAAGTTCATTCACCTGGACAATTTCTTTTTTATATTCATCATTTATTAAAACATCTTTGAAAAGGCAAAGTAATATAAATATAACTTATTTAAATAGCTACGAAAAAAACTTTTCTTTCAAAATGATAACCATGATCTGACAAAATAAAGGAGGGGGTGTGAATTGCAAGCGGACGTGTACCATGACACATATTTATTTACATATTTATGTGTTCGTACCCATGCGCATACACGACAGAATATATCGCATAATATAAAGTATCCAGTTAAAAATTGCAAAAAAAAATCTTTTCACAGTTCAAGTTCGTGTTTCTGATTTCTTCGAAAGGTTCGAAACTTTGCTTTTACACTTTTTTTTCCGCGTTTTTTTTTCATAATGCGTTACATAACATTAGATATAATTTACAAATTAATAAATATATACAGTGAGTCTAATAATATACCTATATAATCTTATCATTAAAAGGTATGAATCATATAAGAGAAATAGTTTTGAAGCTGACAAATAACACGCAAATGAATCAATCGTTTCACTTGCGACTAATCAACGAACCCTTTGAAAGTATAATAGAAAAATGTGGTTTTCTCCAGCTGTCCGACACGACAGCCCGACGCATAAATATGAACATGATTACATTTATATGTTTCAAATTGTCTATGATCAAAGAAAAGAAGAAATTGTATGTACAATTGCTATCATATCCCAATATAGCAGACAATTTATAATTGCATAGATGTTGAAGATATCGAGTGAACCATCTAAATTTTTCCGAGGATTTATAAACTGAACTGGATACTATCACATGGATAAATACGCCGATCGGTACGGTAAGATAAACTTGTTTATCGCAAAGAGATAAAATTAAAAAAAAATATATAATTGAAAAATGATATATCCAATTATGTTTATAAATGCAAATCAATTTGTTTGTTTCATAAGGTGTGATATTGTGATGATTTTTGGAATCACCATATAAATTGGAAGCAGATTCGACTCATCCGTCAAAACAAATTTACATGCATACAAAACGATGCGTAATTACAGCATTATTTACACTCAGACTTAGTTGCTATAAAAAAATGTGATTTTGAAAACGAGAAAAAAAACATCGTGACCTTTTTTTTCAAGTGATCAAACCAATCTATCAGAGGAACGAAATTACAAATTTAAAATTTGAAAACAAAATGCAACCTTATTGACCACTTGATATATAGTTGATCGATAAAAAAACGCCACGTCTCTAATTTATACACTAGACGTCTTCAACAACTCTTCTAATAACGACTTCGCTCCCACCATAAAAACACAAGAAGTGACATCAATGAATTTCTTGCTTTCTTTTTTCTTTTTTGAATATAACTTCATCTTTACGGCGTCAACTTCCTTTTTGCAAGTATCGGCAGTGTGTCGCAAATAACTACGTACGTTAAGCGAAACAAAACTTTGTATTCAGTAATATTGATTTTTACACGAACGTGGTTGTTTTCAATTGGATTCTCATTCTCGGTGCCCCGTCTCTGTTCTCATTCCCCCCGTCTCACTCTAGCCTCGTCAACGCTGACGTATCCGGCAAACGAATCAAGTCTATAGTTGAGCATTTTATAATTTACAAACAATCGTATTTAGAATAACGCGAACACAGGCCGATGATTTGATCAATCTATCCACTTTGTCAATTACATCATGTCTAACTATGGCATAATTGAAACCAAAAAAAAAAGTGGGATCACTGAAAATGCACCCGTCACAGACAATTTGAGTACAGCTTGTCATCCGTCAATCAAAAAATTATGCTCATCTCTTGTAGTTGGTTTTCTTATTTTTGTTCTTCTTTTTTCTATCGCAGACAAAAAAAACGACACATTTTTCGAAGCCAATATGAACGTCCGTTTTATAAAAAAAGCAGGGAGCGGAACGCGGTTACGCCATAAACAACCAGACTATAAACATCAACGCCAGCCAGAGAAACAGCTTGGAGAGGAATTGCTCGTCTTCGTACTGCGGCGAACCTGTGGGAGCTAAAAGCACAAACAGTTCATTAGCAATCATCAATCTTACAAGCTAAGTTTGTAAGGAAAAAAAGCAAAAAAGAGGGAAAACAAGAAGAAAGACTGAGTCATACACGTGGTTCTCAGTGATTGAACTTGGTCATTAATAATTGATCGCAAAGAACGTTTATAGTAGCGTTTTGTGTAGAGCTAAATCGTATCCATCGATTGGGTCTATTTTTACAGTTCCCTTTTTTTTATTCAACAACGAACAATTACCAGCATTTGGCCGAGGTTCGCCAATGTTCAGGTTCGACGTCAGGATGCCAAAGGGAAAAGCACCGATTCCAAAAGACATATGGAAATTTCCTTCCCCGAAATTGAAACTGGGGAATCCCATGGGCCCCTCGTGTTCGGATCGCTGTCCGGCTGGACGTGGCGGAACATTATTTCTAAATAAGAAAAACAGCAAAAATTTAGTCAGACACAAAAAATGAACAGGTTCTAAAAGTATTTCACTTTCACATGGGAGTAAAATCTAATTTTTCTCCCTCGAAAGAAAAAAACAAATTTTCTTCTCAAGGAAATGAACATTTTCTTGTTATATTTGTTTACCTAGGGTCTTCATATGTAGTAGCTCCTCGCCCATACAAAGGAATAACTTTTTCTTTGCTGATCGCTGCTTTGCAAACAGGACAGACTTGTCGTCTGGCTCGAGTCTCAAGCCATTGATGTAAGCAGGGCCAACTGGAAAAAATAAGAATGCAAAATTAATTCAAATCTCAAAGCAAAACTGTTTCTTTCAAGTATAATAAATTTACAAGTTAATTTTTTCGTCATAATTCGTAACAACGTTTGGGCAATTAAGAAAGATTGACACTGAAAGAAAAAAAATAAGGAAATAAGTACAATGAAAAAAATGTTAAAAGTTGACAAACGAGAGGTGCAAAAACGACCAGATCAAAGTGAACTGAAGGTGGACGAAATTTTATATAATGCTCTATACATCATATTTTACATAATGTTTAGAAAGTTTTTGTTACAATTATTATGTATTGATACGAACCAAAATAAGTGGCCGCACATGCTAACGACCGCATCTTTGGCCGTGTCAAGACAAATGTTGCACTCAAACGTTCGGTCCTCCTTGTCCTTTTCCTCAGTCGAGTCAGATGGTTTCGACGGCCCGGGTTGCTCCTCCGCTTTGCTCATTTTGCAATCCTAAAAAAAGCATCTTCTTATTAATTTGCCAACGACCAACAAAAACCGAGACGTTATTAACCAGCTTTTAATTTTACCGCGCGGCGAATGACAAATAACTCTTTTTTTCCTCGAACAAAAAAAAACAAAAACAAAAAACAAACCGAGGGGGAAAAACTTGCATAATATTCAGCCATTTCACAAACCGCCATAATTTGTTCATTTCAATCAACCTCCTTGTTTGTTTGTTTTTAATTTATTTTTCTGCTCGCTGTTCTACGTTTGTTTGCATTTTTTTTCCTCTCCGACAACTTGAAATACGAAACAAACACGAACAAATTGTACATTTGAAACAGGAAATGACAATCCGTTTCAATATCGTTGAAAGAAATTTCGCTTTCTGAAACCTTCTGAAATGATTGCAACGGCAAAATGCACATCTCAAAACTCATTTCGAAAAAGAAACAAATCCTCCTTTCCATCCAAATGTCAAACTTTGAGGTCACCATATGTATTATTCATTTTTGTAACAATTATAATAATTTGAATCCGGATCGCATCAAGAGATATTTCATAAAAGATCCCTCTCAGACTACTGCATCGATTCGAGCGCCCCTCCCCCCCCCCTTGCTCCAAACGTCAAACTGCCTCGAAAGAGCAAACAAACAGCTCGGGGAAAAAATCCGAGTAAGACCGCACAACTGATAAGGAAAAAAAAACAAGTTGTCGCTCGACGCTTACATAAATGTCGAACAATTGGGAAAATTGTCGGAGGGGAGGGGAGGAGGGGACGACTAAAATGTGACGTATTTTGTAAAAGACAAAAAAAGAGCTAATTCTTGCTGATCACGTTTCGTAATAGCCCCGGCGGCACGCAAATTAGAAAGTGGCTGGCTGGGTAATTGTAACGAGTCTTGTCAAGGTCAGGCCCTCGCGGATGCTGCGCGACGTCGACGACGGACCTAATCGCGCTTTTGCATCATCCAGCACGTCGGAGTGACGTGTCGCAATTAATTGGCCGCTTCTCGACGGTTCCGACGGGATACGTACGTTGCCTTGAGTGCACTCAGAGTCGACCGTCGTAGACATTGGGTTGGAGGAAAAAAAAGTACTAGAACTGAGACGATGGGGGAGACACACGGTTTCTCGCTATCTCGTCGCAGCGTCGGGGTTCATCGGCATGCTCTGCACTCGCACGCACAATAGCACGACAATTCGGATCGCGCTTTTCCCGTGACGCCCATTTGTTGACTACCGTTTTGTTAACAAGAACGTAAATGTCCCTCTCGGGGCAGCGCGCGCGCGACACTCGCGCCACCTGTCCAACACATGTGACTTCGCTCTCAGACACGTCAGAGTTGCGCGATTCACAATCAATTGGCGTTCAAAATCACTTTATCTCAGTCAACAATTTTGTCCCCACCTCTCAAGTGGCTGACACAAACGGAAGCTCACAACCGTTTGGCCGCAATCACATGTTTTGATTCGTTGTTACCAACCAGTTGCAACACCGAAGATGCGAATGTTGAAAATCAAATACAAAAAGTTCGTAGCAACTATTTGCTTTTTCATCTTTCTCAAAGTCTTGCAGAATGTCGTGCCGAGTTTGTTTGCTATTTAACAACCGGACGGATAACCTGCGTCAAGGTCACTGGATTGTTTCTTTTTATTTTTGAGGCATTTGAGGTTGATTAGAAAGGGGGAAAAGGGGGAATGCCAGTCAGGGGAGTTGGGAGGTATTTTTTTGTTTTCAAAAGATGTTTCAAGTGGGTGATTTTTTGACGGTGGGGGATTGCGAATTTGGTTCAGTGGTGCCAACCAAGGTTGCGCGTCAATCGAGATTTGCAGTAGCAACACAGATGTCACTGTTCTGAAAAAATATCAAATCTGCTCCAGTCTCGGTGACAGATATGACAGAAACGCCGATACTTAATGTTTTGAACCTGAATGTCAACAAATGCAAGTGAAATTTGACGATGCCGGTGTCGGTTTTATTTAAAGTTCAACTGGCTTGAATTGACGGAAGTGTACTTTATTTATATTCGTCCGTTTCGTTTGGTCGGTCGAGATGAGATTCATGCGCTGGTTCCTGTTTTATGTAATATTGTTAGCTGTATCGTTTGTTATATTTTTGATGTACCTGCTCGGTGCTGTTTATCATCTGACTAATCATGAGGAGAATACTTGTGAGATGACCTATATGTTTGAATATCCTCAGTATGTGGTAAGTAAACAATTGAATTTTTGTCAATAAAATTAAACAATTTAGTAAATTAATAATTAGGGATATTAACTTTTGCAAATTGTGAAAGATTCTTTGTTCGTTGCATTTGATTTTTGAATTGATTGTTTTGTTTGGATTGTTCTGATTTGAATTGAGAAAATAATTTATTTTCTTTGTTTCAGAGGGTAATGCTGGACGAGAAGATAGAAAATAAGTATCCAAGATATTCTCTGTACGCCTATGGTGAAGGCAGTATTACAAAAAGGCTGAGGAGGATGAAATTTACCGGCATCCCGGTACTTTTTATACCAGGAAATGCAGGATCACATGAACAAGGTTCACATCGAAAGTTTTGGTTCACTTGAATATTTGATTATTAACAATTTTTGTTTCGTTTTGAAGATTAAGTTTTTGTTGAAATAATATTTTTTTATTTTCAGTGAGATCGTTGGCATCGATAAGTTTAAGAAAAAGTATAAGTGATCAGACCCAATTTCATTTCGATTATTTTACGGTGTCTTTGGCAAAAGATTATTCGGCTCTCTATGGTGGTGAGTTTCATAATTCATACAGATTAGAGAAATTACAGAAATTAGATTAGAAACGGTTTGTGATTTATTCATTGAAAAAAATATGTATGAATGTCATGTGGAAGTAATCAATACATAACTTGCTTACATAAACGACTTGTGTTAATTAAGATACCAGTGCTTTAATCGCATTTTCTTGCACTGTTTTATTCCAAAAATTTCCAAGAGAAAGAAAAACATACAAAATGAAACTATAGAATTGGAAATAATTCAAAATTACACAATTTAAATGGGATATAAAATTTAAGAAGTAATCTAAATAATAAAATAATTCAAGTTAATGAATAAAAATGATATTCAAATAACATACAGTATTTTGACATTTGTTATTTTTTCAGGTATACTGATCGATCAAACGATTTACGTTTCTCATTGCATCAAAAAAATTCTGAGCTTATACAATGGAAAGTACGACAGAGTTGTTCTCATCGGGCACTCGATGGTTTGTAACTTAAGGAGATAGTCTATCTAAAAATAGGTCAAAAAAAAAAATTAGTATATTTTTACACGAGAAATAAGATGATGTCTTATCTTCTATTGATATATGTTTTAAAATGATTGCACGTTTCAATTTTTGCATGTTTGCAAAAATACTGCATGTAGCAATTTTAATAGACAGTTTTCTTAATCATTAAACAGAGTTGAATAATTTACATTCATTAAACAAAATGATTTTTACATTTTTACTAATTTTACTTATTTTTGCTTTTAAGGGAGGCATCATAGCCAAGTCAGCAATCTCTTTGGTACCAACCGTAGGACCATCATCAGCAAACATCTTAATAACCATTGCAGCTCCACACAAACCAGCGTTGATCTTTGACAAAAAATTTGCTGATTTTTATAACGACGTTGACAGTGTGAAATCAAATATAACCAATGCCGGTGTAACGATAATTTCGATCGGCGGAGGGCATAGAGATACACTTGTCAGTGCAGCACAGACCATCGACCAGTATGCCAATATAAGTACTTTATCAACAAGTATACCCGGTGTTTGGAAATCAACTGACCATCTTTGTACCCTGTGGTGCAAGCAATTTATCCTGGCCATCATCCGGGCCCTATTTGATTGCGTTGATCTCACACCCACTGTTTCTCCAAAGATCTCGAATAATCCTGCAAAAAATGTGGACATTTTTTCATATCACCTAATTAATGTTAGTATAATTACAAATTATGTTTCGAAAAATATATTGTTTTCAAATTTTAACTTTTTCAATATTTCAATATCTTTTAATAAAGAATTTGATTAATTTAAATTAAATTTTTTTCAGAAATATTATGGTAAAAAGTACATGCCTTATAACGAGAAGATGGTTTTTGAACGTGCAGTTTGGCTTGAAAAGAAAATTGATCAAAGCTTGACATGGAGAGGAAGCTCAAGTTCTGGTCCCGAACTGAAAGAGCTGACTGTTTTTTTAACTGTTCCATTGCCAGAGACACTCGATACAGTTACAATCAATGCTTTGAATTTGGAAACAAGAGACTGGGTTTTTGCATGCAATCCCAAGGCAGCTAAAGATAATATTTTCAGATGGTGAGTTTTGATTTAATAACCGAATGAGATGATAAAAAACATTTGGTTGAAACTTCATTAATAATTTTCAGCAAGGAGGGTTGGAATTTGACAAACAGAACCCAACAGCTTGCTGACATGAGATATGCGTTAAGGAAAATAGTCAGCCTGGATGTAAGAGAACTGAAAAAACTCGGTGCAACTCACATTGCGATCAGGATGGAACCTGAGGACCGAAAAGAAGTTGTTCTAAACTTTGACCTACATCTCAACAGTTCAAGAATAACAAATGCCTCGCTCTATGATTCAAGTTTTTTGCTTCGACATTTACCTTGGATGAAATTGTCGAGCTTTGTGAAAATCGACAAGGGTGCTCTGAGGCATTATGTGAATTTAACTAAGACGCCGAACGCAATCAGTTGGGAATTAAAAAAACTCGTTTGTGATGATGACACAAAACCTGCCAATGCTCTAGTGGAGCTCGTCGAATCGTGGAATCCAACGATTACGAATCTATTGTTTTTCACCAGAAGGTACTTATTCGTTGTCTTGAAATTAACAGACGATCTAATATAAAGTTAAAATTCTTTGATGCACAACTGAACGTATTTTAAAATTTGTTTGTTTCTCTCAGTGACGACGGCCCCAAAGTCTTCAAAATTCAAAAAACCTCACCACCGTTGAACAATTCTGTGTGGTTCCGAATAACAGTTGACACGCCATGTCAATACGAATTTGAAATCAAAGAAGCGAGCACGGTCGAACAAATGTCAGTCCTGGTTCGCGATCGGTGGCCAATCCTTTACCAAATCTCCATAGCTCTCTTAATACTGTCAATCTCATTGAAAATCGACTCCGACCGATTTAGTACCGTAGGAATAACAGTTTTCGTAACATGTGCAGCCATGGAAGTGCACGTGGAATGTTGCGTGATGGTGTTCCTTCTGCATGCGATGGCGATCGGGATCTGTTGCTCTGTGATCTTCCTCGGGTCGATCGTACACAAATTTGCGTCTCGATTTCTCGCCAGGGCAATAACCTTCTCGGTGACGTGGTCCGAGTGGTTGATCGGCGGACTTAACCAGCTGCCGATCTGCACGACTGTGATTGTTCTCTCTATAATACCCGCGACCTGTGGAGCACTAGCCATGATCGTCGCAGTATTTATGTATTACCTAAAACTAACTCACATGTACGACGATTATCTGGAGGAGCTCTTGTTCTCCACTATGAGACATTTTAAAATTCTCAAACCAAAGAAAGGCGACGATGTCAATGAAGATACGAGAATCAAAATTTTGAATCATCTTATTGTATTTATGTTACTGTGTTTTGCGGCTGTGCCGGCAGTACCTTCTGTTCTTGTTTGGGCCAAAAATTTCAGGTGATTATATATTTCTGAAATCATAACATTTTATCAGTTTAATGTCCAAGTATAACTTTCAGTTGTTAACATTTTTGATTGTTAATTTTGTAATGAATTTTAGTGTGTCGACAAAATTGGATACGGAGGACCCAGTATTATTATACAGTTGGCTCGTGATAATAATCTGCAGCATGATGAACCTCATTCAAATTCCAACAGTGATCACACTGCGCACTCAATTTTTGGCTTACGTCTTATGCGTCGTCAGTTGGATCATCCTGTACTTGGCATCGATACAAGTCATTGTATATCATCAGTGGTGGATGCCACCGTTTGTAGCTTTTTCGGTAGCGTTGATATCACTCAACGCTGTTATTCCATGACTGTAAAAAATGATATTTTTTTTATAAATTTAACAAGATGAATTTTACCCGAGTGAAAGAAACTAAGGAACAAAAATTTTACAATGAATAACAACCCGGTGAAATTAACAAGATGTTTTGTACGAATCGAATGTGTAAATATTGTGTACATTCTTAGCTGTAAATACCGAATTTTTTAAATTTCATTTTACAAATGAATAAATTATATGGAAATCACGTTTCTTGAAATTTTTAAATAGTCCTTATCGTTACAAAATATTTTAGTAGTGACAGGAATTTTACATTACAATAAAACTATCAAGATCTGTGTGTTCTTTGTGACGTTTATTGGATTACACAAATTGCGATTATAAAGGTTTAAAAAGTTAAATGAGGTAATTAAAAAATTCACTGCGAAAAATAATTCTGTCAATTGATACTGAAAATACAATTTCTCATTCCGATGTAAATTATTTAAAATAATCGTTTATATTATTAAAAAGAGCGATCGCCGTGAATTGATTTTAAAATTCATAAAGCATTTATTAAAATTAATAAATTCATTTCAATTAAATTCATCCTCATTATAAAATTCCATGCTTTGAGCATTGCGTCGTCTTTTATTTCCATTTCATTCAGCTTTTCTTTTTTGCTTCCTGGATTTCATTACATCATCAATTAGTTTCAGGTGCACTCAAGATCGACGCATCAAGGGCATCATTTTTTGTGGCAAAAATTTTATTCCTGATTTCCAAAACCTTGCAATGATGATTAGAATTTTTGTTCTCGAATAGTTCAATCAAGTGTGGTACTTTAGTGGTGGTATTCATACAATCCGGTTCTTCCTCCTCCACACTATCATTGAAAGATTTGATCGAAGTATTGTGATTAAAATCTTTCACATCCGGTTCCACGTTTTTTGCGTTGTCAAATTGAATTAGACGTTTGATTCTAGTAATTTCCTCACTCAGCTGCTTGTACTTGACCTCTTCCTTTAACCATTCCTTTGCCACTTCGTTCAGCAGGCTGTTGTACATCTCAATCTTATAAAGCAGCTCAGCTTCTGGTTTCGATTTGTCTTCCATTAAGGCCCACTTGCTTTCGTCTGTTGCTCCTAAAAAATGTCAAATTATCAATCAAACCATCTCAATTAAATCTCGCATGTTAAATTATAAATACCATATATCCAGATACATAAGAATATATAAAAATACAGTCCGCATAAAAATTAGCGCCCCCTGAAAAAATAAGTACTCTTCAAACTGTAATAACTTTTAAACATTTCATCAGAAAAATGTTCGGATGAAAGAAACGAAAATTGAAATTTCAAATTGTCATTTGAAACATTTTTCTGATCAAATGTCTGAAAGTTATTACAGTTTGAATAATGCTATTTTTTATGTAGGGTGATAATTTTTGTACGAACTATAATAAACACTTTAAAATGTAAACCTTAGGAACTGAGTGGACAAAAAATATAGATCCTCACCAGAAGTATTATCCTTCGGGAAATTAGAAATGATTGATCCCTGTTTGTTGAGCTTAGTTTCATATTCCTTTTTCAGAGTATCAATAAGATCATTCTGACGTTTGACTTGCGACTCGAGCTTTCTGATCTTGTCCTCGGCGTCCGACCGCTTGATCTGGTCCTTCTGAATCTTGATCTGATAGATTGGCGAGAAAGGACACTCGTCCTTACAGTCAATCATCCGCGATTCATTCTGCGTAACCGATTCCTGATGGTTAGCGCTGCTCGAGAGCCACAAATTCTGTTTGTTGCCAAAATTGAACGATTTGCTGAAGTGTTTGAGGAACCTCGACTTTGTCGGTTGGGGTTTCTTCTCCTGCACCAGATCCTTCAGTTTCTTCAAATGCCCGACCGTGCGGAAGAAGTTGACGGTGTCAAGCTGAGCGATCTTCTCATAAAACCAGAACTTTTCGTGACACTGGGTCGCACAACCGAGAATCAGTAGAAGAAACAGGTGAGTATCGGCGAAATTGTCCCGAGGATTTTTTATCATCCTTTCCACGCTGGGGAGCTGCGTCACCGTCTGGTTCAGATAGGTGCTGTAGAAAGAGCATATCTGATCCAGAAGGACCTCGAGGTAGTGTTTGCCAGCCTCCACGACCTCGTCCTCAGGCTTGTAGTCCTCCACGTGTCCGCTGATGATGATCTTGTAAACATGTCTCACGTTCTCCTCCTTTAGGAGCTGCTCCAGAGACTTGATCTTGCGCGGTTCTTTGCAACAATTTTTGAACCAGATTACCAGAGCCTCGTCCATCGCGTTCTGCTCAGTGATTCGATACATTTCGAAAAATGTTTCGATGAATCAAACGAACAACCGAAAATATGTGGCCACTGAAGTTGTTGCTGCTGTTTCAACGAAAGTTTTGGAAATACTGCCGACAAAATTTCACCAAGGTCACAATTATTCGCATTGTTTACTTAGTGCTAGTCTGTCCGGGCGGGGTCAACGTATTATTGCCTTTTAGTCGAGTGAATAGAGGCCTTATCTAAATGAGTAGCCAATTTTATAATCTGTTGAATTTCGAGGAACAGGCCTCCGAGTTTGGGAAATACCTTTATGAGGGAAAACCTTTGAAATTCATCGAAATGAAAAATGAAAGAAAAATTATCAAGAATGTTCGAAGAGGTAAATGAAAACTAGAAATAATATGTTTTTTCACTTAAATAAATATATTAGTTTTATTTCATATCGTTTAAACAATATATATATATTTCTATTCCAAATAATTGACAACGCAATATAATGACGGCTTATTTTGATCTTGCTTGTTTTTTTTAATTTAATATATCAACTTTATAGCTATTTTTGATTTCGTCGTTTGAAGAGTGTATATTTTGTTTTGTTTGTAAAAGTTAATTGATATACTCTCTCATGGCACAATGATAATTCATAATTAAGTGACTTATATGTTCACATTTATGGTAATCTAACGAAAATCGTTACAATTAATGGTTTCTTAATACACTTTTCATTTTTAATTGTCAATAACATCAAACATCCTTAATCCTTAATCTTAAAAGTTCTGAGATATAGGTATATGGCAATCGTTACGTTGGAATAAGGCACTTTCGGTAATTTTAAATTGACACAATTTATAATATTGTACAATTTTTTTAGTTGCCTTTCGCTTTCATTGTTTTAGTTTACTTACACGTTTTGTTTTTTTTTTTGTTACTACTTTTTTTTGTGACTTGTTACTCGTTGACATTGGCGATAATGTAAAAACAAAGAAATAAATTGCATGAAAATAATATATTTATTTTAAAAACAAAAAAGAATAAAACGTTATTGCAAGAAGAGTAAAAATAAAAGAATTATTCGATCGACTTTTAAACTCAACCTAAATAATTCGGTCATATTTTTGTTTAACAAAGAATGCAACACACGCTAACAATATTTTTTGCAATAACATAAACAAAAGAGACGCTCGGTATGCCATTTCAAAAGCATCAAAATTTATCATAAAAGTGAACATCAAAATTGTCCGTTTTTATAAAACGTTACAAAAATTCACTTAAATTTCATGCCTTCGAAATGATATATCGCAGGCTAAATTTTATAAATAATAAATATAATAATTAATTCTTAAAGTTAAAGTGACATTTTTGTTTCGATTGGACATTAAATCAAAGAACATTGAAAATTAGACATATTTGTTTCCGAACGATTGTTTTAAAAAATTTTCTACCGACATTTAAGGATCGATCTTAAAATTGAACGATGGACGTTTCTAGGAAGATTCACGCACAGACATTGTTATTCGACGTGGAGTATAAATATATCATTTTGATTATGACATGCTCGTGATAACAATCTTCGTAAAAACACTGGTCTAATGAAATGTGTCGATTTTATTAAAATGATATATTGAAACGGAATAGAGTTTAAACTTCAACTTTGAACGGCGATCCTGGGATGTGATCCTCGCCCCATTTCACTAGCAGAATGTATTCCCCTCGTTCGCGTACCATGTAGCTCACGTTGTAATTGTTACGTCCAGAGTGTTTTACAAAAACTTCTTCACACGGACCTTTTGGACCGTGCATTCCAACAAACAAGATGTTGTTGCCTAAAAATAGAAGAACACATTTTTCAAACTTTCATCTAACATTCAATATACACTTTAAAATTCTTACACTCTTCAATAAAGTAATTAAAAATATTTGCATGTACATTTCAATTTCTTCAATTTAATTTATTCGTGATGAGAATAAAAAAAAATTACCAGCATCGCCAGCATTAACAGTGAACTGATTTTGTTTGCCCAAGTACGCCTTCTTCAGCCCCATTCCTTTACTGGTAACTTTGCTCGCGTCGGATTTGAATTTCGGCAAAACTGGACCAGCGTTTTTACCAGACTTTGAGAATTTCTGCACAGTTTCAACAACAATCGAACTTGTTTCCTGAGCTCCCCTTTCTGCCAAATCAGTGCCTGAAAAAATTACCATACAATGTACAAACTATAATCTGACAATTACTCTCTAAACACATACAAAACGTTTTTTCCATCTTATCTAAATCAATTATTTTATACGTCTATTTTTTAACTAATTTCTTTAATTGAAAATTGTTTCATAGTTTTTGCATTAACCAAAATTGTGCCATACAATGTACAAATTTTAATATTAAAATTACTCTCTAAACACATACAATACGTTTTTTCCATCTCATCTAAAGCAACTATTTCCTCGTGCAATTTTGTAACTAATTTCTTTAATTAAAAATTGTTATATAGTTTTTGCATTAACCAAAATTGTGACATTTTGAAAATCATATAAAATTTTACCTGTGCAAGGTACTTTGAAAGGTGATCCAACAACATGGTATCCATTGTACTTGATGCTGACATAATAATCTCCAGGCACCAAGGGCGTGTACCTAACTTTGTAACCCTCCTCGACTTCTGTACAGTCCATCGCGACTTTGCTAGGCCCATCTACGGTAACTCCTAGAGCGCCAACGCCAGCGTTGCACGTGTCAATGATGAAATCAGTTTTCTGGCCGGTTTTGATCTGTTGTAGACCGTTGCCGTAGGCATGAATGGCCGCTGGATCGGCGTCTGTCTTGCCCACCTTAACACGGAACGGGCTTCCGTTTATGTGCACGCCGTTGTACTTGAGGTGAATATTGTGAACACCATTTTCGTGTGGCATAAATCTCACGGAGTATTCCTCGGCGTCGATGGATTGGATGAAACAGTCATCCTCGATTCCACTTGGCGAGATGATCTTGAAAAATATTTTTAAACAATGCAAAATTTACGGCTCATAAATAAAAAAGAATTTTTGTTTTTTTTTTCAAGCTCGCAATTTCGAAATGACAAAAAAGATTTTGCTTTATTTAAGATTGAGTTTCTGGGATGTTGAAATTTAAAATTGCAAGATCTGCGAGATTGATTGAACGTGAGTGCAAAAAAGTTTCTGATAAAGCCGCTTCTGAAATCTCATTAAAATGATAGATCGGAGGCATTTCCTCGCAATCTCATCGCTAGCTCCACCGAACAAAATTTAAATTAGAAATGATAAGCTGTGAGTGCGCGTTATGACGAATCAGATATGTTTTATAAGTGACAACCGTCGTCCCACGCGGCTTTAACAAACGTTTCGCAAGTTTCGTCAAATATTATTTTCAGCCTTTTTTGCGCAAGATGAAATTCGTAAGCCTGCTCTAAAAGTGTACACCTTCGTTGAGACTTTTCATCTTTTAGACAACAAATTTTGGAAAGCTCGTTTTCAGTTCCATGCTCTTAGTAGTTTTTAGTTTTTGGACAGATCGAAACTTGGCTGCTGTACCTTTCCATCGAGGTTTCCCTTTGCTCCGTTCTTTCTCACAAGGAAGGTCGCTGGTTTGTCAACCTGGACGCCGGACTCCGGGAACTGCGCGACTTCCAGTTTGTGAGCGTCTCCCATGGCTGGTGAGACATAAACTCTGTGCGGTGAGTCTGGGATATGCTGGTCATTGAATTTGATTCCTACACGATATTCACCTGAAAGTAACAAAATTGAAATGAAAAAAAGTGTTTGTTTTTTTTAAAACTGAGTGTGAGATAATTTTATATTTCATCTTGCAATTGTTGATTAATTTTAATTTTATTTGGTTTTAGTTTGTCGTAACTGACCATCCTTGTTGTCATTATCATCCGAAAGTGTAATCTGGGTGGAAGTAGTAAAAGTGTTCATCTTGAATGAAAAGCCGATGATCTCAAAAATAGATCAAGTTTTTGATCCAAGGGACATTTAAAAGAGGGGCTGATAGTGATGCAGCGACGACTGCATGTAATGAAAGATCAAAAAGAAGTGTGGCTAAGAAAAATAAACATCGAGACGTGTGCACGAGCCGAGTGCGAGATTGGTCCCGCGACCACTAATTTTTCTCGCATCTGATGCGCCAATCTTTTTCTCTCTCATCGTCCTCCGCATTACCCTCACTCGTTCGCTCGTTCGCACGCCCCAAATATAATCGCGTCCATCCACACTTCACGAGCACACCCAAACCTCTGTTCTGCGAATATGAATTCACCTTCACAAATATAGATCACAGTATTTCTGGAACAAGCGCTCTTCTCCGATGCAACTATGGCTTTTCATTATGACGGCTTGTTGACGGCTTTATTGATTCTAAACAACATCCCGTTTCATTCGATTTTTTAATGTCAAAACATTCCATCGGAAAAGAATTTTTAACTCGACGCTTTTTAACTAAAAAATTTTTACAAACAAGTTTCCTCTAAATTTTCAAACTGAGCAATTAAAAAAATAGTATTCCATTTGATAATGCATTTAAATTAAAAAAATGAAAAATTAAAAAAAACAACGTTACAAAAATTAGAAATTTCGATCTTCTAAATTTGATTAAAGCAAGTTCTGAATTGTACATTGGTTTTACAAGGGAATATTTATGTTTACACACTTATTCATCCCAAGTGTGTCCCGTCAAAGACAATTGTGTATCGTTTGTATTCTTAAGTGTAGCCTTGGTCCATCTGTATGCTTGCCAAAGACGTGTTGAGATGTATTGTTGACTATGAAAATTCCATCCGCATGATTTGAGGCTGTAACATTAGTTAGTGGACAAACTAGAGGGACAACTGAACGTCAAATATCAAAACGTCCTCTTTCATTCCACAATCATACCAAATGAAACAATTAAAAAATCCTATACAAAAAAAAATCATTCGAAACAAACTACCAAATTCATCGTCAAAATTGAGACCACCCAAGTTTTTGTTAAAAAAAACTCTTATAAATACCAACATGAATCAGCCTATCAAAAATACAGCACCTGCCAAATAAATATACAAGCTCCACTAAATAAAATACCTCACTATTTTTAACAACATGAGAAGGTCAGTTACAATGAGTTATATAGTTTCTTCTTTTCAGGACTCACCAGGTTCGGAGGTGACATAACTGACATAACAGCTGCCATCCTTGCGGTCCTTGAAGTCTATCTGCGCCTTGCTGGGTCCCTCAACAGACACGGCGAGTGTTCCAGCGCCAGCTTCCCTAGTCCAGATGTTGAACTCGCAGGGTTGGCCCTGTTCGCCATGTTCCAAGCCGGGTCCTCCGGCGTGGACCCTGTGGGCGCCTCCGTCCCTGAGGGGTCCGACGGTGAACTGGAAGGGCGAGCCGGGAATGTGCAAGTCCTTATAGCGCACGGAGACAGTGTGCACGCCCAGTTCCTTCGGCACGAAGGCCACCGCGTAAAGTCCGTCCTCGATCTCTTTGATCTCAGCGTCCTCGGTGACACCTCCGGGGGACGTGACCGTAGCTGCGAGATCGAGCGAGGTGATTCCGGGCATCTTGAAGGTGAGCTTGCACTGGCTGCCGACTTCCGTGATGGGCACGGCCTCGCGCTGCCTCTGGATCTTCTCCCTCTGTCGGTTGCTGCCCTCGCCTGTGACCTTGACAGTGAACGGCGAGCCCTCGACATGGTGGTCGGCGAATTTCAAGTTCACGATGTAGTAGCCGGGCTCGGTGGGCTTGTATGAGATGTTGAGGGTGCCGTCTTCGTTGTCCTTGCACTGGATCTCAGCCTTACTGGGTCCCTCGATGGAGAGCGACAGACCGCCGAAACCGGCGTTCCTCGTGTCGATGGAGAAGGTGTTGTCCACCTGGGTCTTGCCCTCCTTCAGCGCCTTGCCGGACACCTTGACCTTCTTCGCGTCGCCGACCTCCCGGTCCTTGACGTCTATTTTGAAGGGCGAGTTGGCTATGTGCTTGCCCATCCGCTTCACAGCGACCGTGTGCTCGCCGGCCTCGCGGGGTGTGAACGACACGCACATGTTGCCGCTCGCCACCTTCTTCAAGAAACAGGGCTCCTCCAGCCCGCTCGGCGCTGTGATCGACGCGTTCAAAGAACGGATGTCCTGGTCGCTCACCTTCCCTGGCAACTGCACCTCGCTCGATGAACCAACGGAGATCTGGTTCCTCTTACGGCCCTCACCTGAACACGAAAATTACAAATCATCTTTCAAGTTTTTCATTTTTTCAATCATGTATTGAAAGATATCTCATTTTTGTTCCTCTTTTTCTTTAGGGTCAACCGGGGCAAGAGTGACACATCCCTTTAAAAAAAGTTGGTGTCACGCCTGAAGTTCGCCGCTAGAGATAACTGCCAACTTCACGTGTAGAGATCTAATGCGCGTTTGACTTCTGCGCATCACTTATATTGTCGCGGTAAAAATGTAAATATATATCAGAAGTGATAAGTTCATCATGTTGCATTATAAAAAAAATAATCAAAGGATTGGTTATATTAAAGTAAATTACCATCAATTTGTTAAAAAGAAGTTAAAAATAGTATACATAATTATCAGTTTCATTCTCATTTAAAAGTTACAAAATTTGAGGTTAAGAATAAAAAAAGTTTTCTTCTTTTCAAGCCAAACAATGACGTGATTTCGAAATAGACTTTCGTAAAAATAAATGGAATTAGACATTTTTTTTTCAAACAATAATTTAGAAATAAGTATTTATCAAAAGATTTTTTCGTTCTTCAATGGTTTTGTTTCGAAAACTCGTCAATTATCCAAAGTCGCAACATCTCTAGTTATTAAAATCACAGACATCTTTGTAGTTGTCGTTATATAATTCCAAGGTCAAAGGTTACAAACCGTAGTTCAAGCTTGAATATAAGATGTATTAAATGTTATTACTTGATCTAGGACCGAACCTTTCTTAACAGTGACGCCAGTACTCTCAGCGACCTCCTGTTTCTTTTTGATCTCTTCCAAGGCCTTGACCTTTCTCTGTTTTATGGCGATGCTCTTCGCCCTGAGCTCCTGGAAGGGCAGCAGGGCCTGCCGCTCCCAGTCGCCAGGGGGAAGAACGATCGAGTCGTCGAGGAACTCGTTGATTGCGGAGAGCAGCTCGCGTCTCTCTGACGCCTTGTAGGCGAGTTTGTGGAATGAGCCGTTGGACATGAGCGTGGAGATGGACCGACCGATCTCGTGGTAGTCGAGCTCGGAGTCCCGCGGCCCCAGGAGGGTGAACATGAACCGGACCGGGATGGAGACTTCGGTGATCGAGGGCATGGGCACACCCTCGGCCAGTCTCACGAAGGCGATCGTCGGCTGGTCGAGAAAGTCCACGGCACCAACCAGAACCACCGTCGCCTCCGCCCCGGCTGGGATCCTCTTCATGATGTACTCGTTATGTTTTCCCTTGAGGTCTTCGTTGCTGCTTGTAAATGTGAGCTCCTCCTTCATGTCTATCACGTGGTTGTTGCTGTCGAGGTTCGAGTTTGATGTTGTCTTTTGTGTCTTCTCGTTGAGATTCTACGGACAGGAAAATCGAGTTAGTTTTTGTTGAACCCAAACTGGTTTACTGATTCACAGGTTGTGGGTCAAGATGAGATTTAGTTTTTCCATAGAATGCAGTTCTTTTTTTGTCTCTGATAAAATTTTTTCGTTTGTTTGTTTCTATTAGAAAAACGTGATTTGTGATTTTGGCACACAACTGAAATCGGTATGCGTGAGATCTACAGAAACAGAAATCATAAAACTGGGTGGTGCAACGGGGGGTGACAAACAAAAGGGTAACTACAGTCGAGCCAAGGAACGTCTGGTTTTTTGTTTCTTTGGACACGTGTGCTTTTCACAAGATGACAAAGTTCGATCTGGTGAACCATCGGAACAAAACAACAAGCCGGGACATACTAAAACGGTGGGCCGATTTTGTGACCGGCAAAAAATCAATCATCAACGAGCATGGGCAAAAACGAAAAGATAAACGTGTCGTGTGACTTTCGGGGGATGAACGTGTTTAATTACATTGCTCTCGGCAAGCTCCCGCGCAGCGTCGTCTTCCTCAAGCCAGACCGACTGTAAAAACAATATTGAAAAGCTTTTTTTATTAGCTCGTGAAAGATCCGTGGTACAAACTACAGCAGAACGACAAACCTATCGGGTTTTGGAACGACCAAACTGTTCGCTTTTGTTCATTTTTTTTGTTGTTGTTGTATTTTCTATTTTTAAAAGTGTTGGCGCTTTGAACTCTACCAGTTTCAATGGTAGAGTCATAACATTATGCATTCTAACGTTTATCGATAACGAAAAAGAAAAAATATGTTTCTAAAGATTTATATTTAGAAGTGGAATATTAGAAGTTGATTATGTATTATTTATAATTTATTGATTCAAAAAGTGAAAACACTAGTTGGTTCAATTTTAATATGGGAAATTATGTTTGTGGGAAAGTATAAAATATAGATTGATTGTAACGTATATTTTCGTCCCTGTGGAGTATGGCTTTACAATTGAATGGCAGTAATAGGTTCCTTGAATGCAATTTTACATGAACTATTTTTTTTTCGACGTCACATCATATTCTTTCCTGCAAAATTATAGCATCTGGGTCAAATTATACTGAAGGTATTGAAACCAAAGATAATTTAGGTCAACAATTTGAAACGGGAATCACAAATTTTGTGTATTAAGTTTAATAATGTAATAATATAAGGGAATCGATATTAGGAAATTGAAAAGATGATCCCTTCTTTAAGTCATTATTATTTCTTTCAGTACCACATCTAAGTGCCAGTCTCTGTACCTTTACAATACCAACGTCTTATAAAACGAATGCGTCTTCTTGATTTTCTATAAAATACAACGTCTGGTAACCCTTTTTTTTTGTTCTTTTATTTTCAAACTTTCGGAATGTGTTTTCATCAACTTCAATTCCAACTTTTTTTATGACTCTCTCTTCAGTTCTAGTTGACTTTATTTGTCACATTTTTTTCTCGTAAAATTTACAGTAGTTAAGGTGGAACGTGTAATAAATTTTGCAGTACAATCAGATATCATTGCCATCTTTAATTATAAATCCACAATTACAAAAATATCTATAGTCAATTTTTTGGAAACCTGAACTGAAATATTTCATTTAGAACTTGGACAAAATGATATTTGTAGGTATACAAGAGTTAATTTAACTCAACTTTGCTAAATTATGTATGACGAACAAAAGTACGCGGTTAAATTTTCAACAAATTCTGACTTCAGAAAAAAAAGTATTTCCGAATTTGCATAAAATAATTTTAAATCTGGCATTGAAAGACTGATTGGACAGACATTAATAACTTCTTACAGAAATAGCCATAAAATACAGAAATTAATACAACCAATTAATATTTTTAAACAGTTTTGACCGTTCAACATATCCCACCTTAAATTATTAGGGTGAAGTGGGGTGAAAACGAACAAAATGGGGCAAAAATGAACAGACTTTGAAAGCATTTAAAATTGGTTCTATAAACTAATTACTTCACCAAATATAAGTCATAAATACTTTATATGTTTATCTGAATTTTAATGCAATAGAAAATGTTTTACTGACAATATTCATTAAATAAATCAAAATGTTCGTTTTTACCCCACTGTTCATTTTTGTCCCACTTCACCTATTGTAACAAAAAGAAATCTCGAGTAATAACATTTTCAGATTTTCGCGCATGTATTATATTTCTTTTTTCATTTTAATTATATCAATAATTATTTCATTGTAATAATATAATCTTTTGAATAAACGCAATTGTTCCTTTTAATTTATAAGATTGTTTAGGTTCGTTACCTGTAAACTGGTGTAGCTGGAATAGTTTCGTTTGGAACCAAATCGAAAGCTCCGATCGTGTTCATTGACGTGCCTGTGCCTGAGCAGGAGAGCGCGCATGATAACAGGGCGATCGCTGGGCAGGATGAGATCGTCGGTGACCATCTGTTCGACGATCCTGTAGGCGACCCCGGGCAGATCCTTCTCCTCGATGTCGAAGAGGACGACGCCGGTTTCGAGGCACCGTCGCAGGTTCAGCAGCGAGTGGAAACTCAGCGAGGCCACGTGGGGCTGGCCCCATCGCGCGGCGCCCTCCTCGACGTCCTCCTCGTACTTGATCCATCGGGCGGTCTCGCACCATTCCCGCTCCTCGCCGACGCCCCGGAGCTCGTCGAGTTGCACGAAGACCTCGTGGGGCGAGTGGTCGAAGCGCTTCTTGCCGACTTCGAACTGGGGCAGCTCCCGGCGCCGACCGATCTGCACGATGTTGTGGGTCTTGTGGCGACGCAACCCCCGCGGATCGTCGCTCCGGTGGGACTCGAGGTCATCGATGTCCAGCTCCTGCAGGTTCACCGCTTCGTCCGGCTGGACGCTCACGCGTCGCGCCAGCGGGCCCGTCAGCTCGCTCACCTGGCCACCGCCAACCCTCTTGCGACATTCCGGGTCCTCTTGGAGGGAATATTTCCGTGACTTGTGATAATACTGGTTTCGTCTGAAAATAATCATTTTGGAATTATTAATCGTGTTTTGGAGGTATCAAATTTTAAGTACGTCTCGTTTGTTAACGATAGAAGGACGGAAAATGGTGGTATTTGTTAAAAAGATTAGGCATTTGAACTACTGAAAAAAAGTGAATTTCATAAGTTTTAAGGTGGGACATACAGTACAGTAAAAATTGCATAGTTTAAATGATATTTAATTATTATAATTAACATTAACATTTTATGAGTAATTCTGTAGGATGAAGTGGGGTAGAAATGAACGAAATGGGGCAAAAATGAACAGACTTTGAAGACATTTAAAATTAGTTCTATAAACTAATTACTTCACCAAATATACATGTTTATATGAATTGCAATGCAATAGAAAATGTTTTACTGACAAATATTCATTAAATAAATTAAAATGTTCGTTTTTACCCCACTGTTCATTTTTGCCCCACTTCACCCTAATTGTTAATATATCTGTCTAAGAAATTACTCCATACTACTTACAAGATTGTATATCATTTAGCCTAAATTCTAACTCGAATATTTCAGTTTAAAAATAATCAAATCTTTCAAAATTTTTCAATTTGAAAAATTTGGTTTCAGATGTGTTCGTATTAATAGATTAATTTTTTATAATTAAAATAAAAAAAGTATTGACTATTTCGCTGAGTTGTATGTCCTACCTTAAAAGTAAAGTAAATTTCATAAAAAAGTAACAATAATACATGACCATTTTGACGTTTATGACACTTTTAGACATTTTATATTAATTCAAAATTAATATTAAATATATTATTAATTTTTTAATAACATTAATTATTATTTGTATATTAAAGAGAACAAATTTCTTATTATGTGTTTTACTGTTATTATTGAAATTTACTTTTTATAACTTCTGTATTAAAAAGTGACAGTTCGAAAAGACCCATCCATCCATTCTTTACAGTGAACTAGATTTTTTTTTTCTTTTTATTTATTCGAACTTTTTAATTATGGAATAAAAAATGATAAAGAAATAACGAAATACAATATTTCAGTATCTGAATAAATAAATTACCCGCCATTAAAGTATCAGTTTGGGTCAAAGTGGCCCGTCCGTCCTTCTAATGTTAAATAGAAGACTGTTCCAATTGCAATGTCTTGATATGAGTACATACCACAAAATTGTTCCTTTTTTTGAATTTAAAATGTTTATAACAGACATAATTTTCAATGGACTTGTGACTTTAATTGTTTTTAAAGGTCCATATTCACTGTAAATTATTCAAATACAAAAAATTAATTTGCATAAAAGTCACATCAGTACCAGGGATATTAAAGCTAAAGGTTCTCTAGATAAAGGACGTTTTTGTGAACTTGAAACTTCAATCGCTTGAAAGTATAAACGGATAACTCCGCTTTTCAATTTAAAAAAAATCGAATTCTTTAAATTTGCCTAAAATACGCTGACTTAAATGAATTATATGACGTCACGAACTTATTAGAATTGAAAATTAAGAATAATTTGCTCATAAGTAATTTCACTCGTAATTTCATTACTGTCTATTTGCAGTTCCTAATTTGCAATTTCATAGAACGTATTAATATCAGTAATAATTCCAATTTTTTCCATCAACTTTTTAACTTTTTTCATTAGTTATTCGAATCATTTGTTGAATAAAAATTTGATTTTAAACTTGTTTTCTACTTGAAATTAAATGTGCTATCGAAATTAGAATACAAGGTTTGAATACGTGAAGGTGAATATAAAATTAAATCCAATTTAATTTGGTTTCATTTTGTAATTATGAAATATTTATTCATACGATACTTCAGAATTGAATGAAAATCAAAAAGTTAAATAATGTATCCTTCCGGTACTACGTACTTCGTTTAATTTTAAATTTATAGAAAAAGTTACATCCATTGAGAAAAAAGTGTTGCCTTTGATGAAAAATAGTTAACTGCATATTATTCATTATTGCTTCGATAATATGTGATTATTTTAGTTCGCTCTTATTTATAAACTTTATAATTTCAATTCACACCCACGTCAACAAACGTGAACAATTTTTTTTGTTTACTCTTCACTTGTAAACACGTAGGAAATTGGTTCAGATAAACTTTTCATTATTTCAAGCAAGCCCTTCTGATATTTTAAACAAAATTTTTATATTTACGTCATTCGATTATCGCCTGGAAAAATTGTTCAATCTCGCCGATGAAACTTGGTATGATTGGAATAGCAAAAAAGAAAAAGAACAGAACAAGGAACTTGGAAAAAAAAGTTAATTATTTCGTAAAAATAAAGTTTCATCCAATGCATTCTTATGTACGAATTGCGGTTTTTAGTTCGATTAGCGTGTAATAATGAATGAATTCATTTAATTTTCATTTACCTTGTTATTCGAATTCCTTTCAATTGTAAATTTATTAAAATAATGAATTTTGCATATAATTAATTATAAGCCGATCAATGTTCGTCCAATCGTTTGTAGAATGGATTCAATTTAAAATTGCAACCATGTGCAAACGTTTTATTTGTGGATTATAGTTTACAAAGTGGGATTAGGAATTCTGAAAATTCAAATTAAGAAAACCTAGTATATTAAAAAATACTTTTAAGATTATAATGAAAATTGTTTTCATACAATTCAACATGACAATTGTCAAAGGGAAGGGGGGAGTACAATTAAATGAATTATTAAAGTCGATGAAAAACATTGCAACAAAATGTTTTATGTAACAGACGATAATCGAAATACTTTATCGAGTTAAATGTTCACGTCAAGCAGAAACCGAGCAACAAAATTTCGCATTCGAATTGAATGAGCGATTGAAAAATTAATAGTTATGAAACGTCGAGACTGAAAGTTATAAATAATCCTCCAATCTTCTTCAATTTTGAACGGTAAAATGCATGCACCGTTTTCGTGAACTTTTCTTCCCTTCTTTTAGCAACTCCTCAACTCCGTTATCTAAATTTGGAAACCTCCTTCTATGCAAAACGAAATTCGATTTTTGCAAAGTTATATTCAATGCAATTCCAATCTAATCGGTTTATATGCTCAAGCCTGATGTAATATTTGATGTAATCCGAGTACTTTTTTTGTTTCATCTTTAATACCCAATTTATACAAATTTACTTCCAACGTTTAAAAAAAGAATTCAAAATTAGAAGGAAAAAAAAGAACAAAGAGGGAAAGAAAGAGCCACAGGAAAAAAAATGAATCAAATAAAAGTGAGATCCCACTAAGGATCTGTTTTGCAAGGGGCGATTTATTTCAATTACAAGTTGATCGTGATTGAAGGAACCGCGAAGGCTCGAGTTAGATTTGTGTTTATCGTCCTGGATTACGCCGGGCCATATTACAAGCAACGAAAAAAAAGAAGCCCCAACTGAAAACGATTCTCGCTGCGAGATAATCGCTTTCGTGGCGGGAAGTGAATTTTTCCGAGGGTGTCGATGCCGAGAGAAAGATGGAGCTTTGACGCTGCCAAATGTATCGCTTTGGCACGCGGCCTTCAAGAGTTATTGTCTGAGCTACGAAACCAACAGAAGCCGTCGATTTAGCTCCGACTTATTCGCTCAATCGTACTGTCAATCAATTCGATTACTATCAAATTCGATAAATCTCACTTTTTTCTTTCCAAATTTAATCCACCGTACGAAAAATGAATTGAAAATTAAGTCTCCCGACACTTGAAAAATCATAAATTACACTCGAACCAAGAAAAATTGTAATATAAAAAAAAAACAAATTTAATTCTGACATTCAACATTGAAATATTCAATTAAACGATATAAAAATAATTGTCAAATTTGTAAGTTATATTATTTTGATTGGAACAATTATTGAATTCGAGATTCTTATTATTATTAATATTTAATTTCGTAAGATAAATCCATCGAATGAAATAAAAATAACTGTCAAATTTTATAATGTATAATTTCTGAAGAATTGTTGAATTTAAAATTTGTATTTTGATCAATGTTAAATTTTATAAGATAAATCAATCATACGAAATGAAAACAGCAGTCAAATTTTTAATTTATAATCAGGAAAATTATTCAATTTACAATCTGTATTTTGATTAATGTTTAATTTTATAAGATAAATCAATCTATTGAATTAAAATAACTGTCAAATTATTAAATAAAAAATTTGTGATTTGATTGATATTTATGTAATTATGTAAGATAAATCAGTCAACTGAAATACAAATAATTGTCACAATTTTTATTTCTAGCGCTAGAAAGAAAAACCAGTTAAGTCTATATACCTAAACCCTATATACCTAACTATTTTTCCTCACAGCCACAGATTTACAATTTGTCAAATTCTTAAATAAAACATTTGTAATTTGATTGACATTCATGTAATTATATAAGATGAATCAGTCAACTGAAACAAAAACAAATTGTCACAATTTTTATTTCTATCGCTAAAAGGAAAAAGCAGTTAAGTCTATACCTAAACCCTATATATACCTAACTAGTTTTTACTCAACTAGTCAAATTATTAAATTCAAGATTTTCAATCTGATAAATATTTAATTTCCTAAAACAAAATGACCTTTGGTGATGAAACCTTTGCCGTGCCTGGCCGATGACCGCAACCCGATGGTCTTGGGGCTCGGACATGGGGGTGAGATCGGAGCAGCGCGACCTGATCGACCCGACTTAGCGCGAAAACTATGCGACAAAAGATTGCGCGCCGCGACCCCTGGTCGCACACGTGGTCCATCGTTGAGGACAGACCTGGCCAAAGGCCATGGCACCAAGCACTGCCTGGCGAGTTCGCTCGCGACCATCCTCATCGATTCGTCGCATCCGAAAGTGCTTTCTGTTATTCTACAATGTCACGAGCCGAAAGCAAAAGCGAAACAAAATTACGACGATTCGCGTGCCACTGCAACATAACAAAAGTCGAACGAAAATAATGTCGGTGTCGTGTTTTCAAATTGTTCGTTCAATTTTTCTTTGCAACTTGGATCGGACGATTTTTGTCATTCCGTTGTGATTTTTTGACGTAAGCCCCGGGGTGTATTTTTAACTTTGAAATTAAACTTATTGTGACATAATGTGTCGGGATGAAATGATACAGTTGGTCGCTCGGTTTTATATGTATAATTATTTCGAGTGTCGTGCAATTTAAAGTTATTAGCAAGAGGCGTTAGTAAAATTCCTTCTGAATGGCGAGGGCTGACAAATTTAGAATACCGGTCACGGGGATTAGTCGCATACTCTCGCGCGAAACTTATCGTTGAATTATTTCGCGAGGCTATAAATTTTTCTTCAAAACCAAAATTGTTTAATCTTTTCATTTTGTAGTCAAATTGATCAACGCGAGAAAGGGGGAAAAAAGATAAAGAAGAATGATAAAAATTCTTCGCCAGATCTGTGGAGGGATGAAAAAAAAATATTGAAAAAATGTTGGATCTCTTGGGATTTTTAAACTTATGATTGTAATATTTCATCAACGGGTTGCTTTGTAATCTAAAATAAGAGTGACATATCCGTTTGTGTTTACTAATTTTCCACATTGTATTATGCGAGTCGGAGTTCCTTGCCAAAGCTCAGTTGTTATGTTTATTTATGGCTGACAAGAAAATCGCAAGTCGTGGCTTAACAGCAAAGGTACTCTAATTGTCCCGATGCATCATTCCCTGACAACGTTTTTCCCTGTTCAAAATAGAAACTTCAAAAGGCAGAACATCCAATGAAATTACATTTCATTCCTTCGAAATTTCCTGTTGCAATTTAACCTGTTACATAATGACGTCAAGCTCATCGCATCGTACATTCATCAAAAACTTCAACATCACAGGTTTTAATTTTCTTTCAATTAAAATTCCCTTTTTAAAATTGTACGAAATAATTAAACAAGTTTAATTCATTGATTATAACAGAACAAAATTAATTGTTCACCCAGTAAACTTTCTTTGAATTTTTTATATTAAATTGAAATTCAATTTTATAATTTACTTGTTTTTAATTTTACTTTTAATTTTTCAGTACTCACTTGGGTTCAATTTTGTGTCGTCTCCGACGGTTGCGTTCTTCATCGCTGCCTGAATCGGGTCTCGACGCAGTATCCTTAGCTATGCTTTGAAATTGAACTCTCGGGCTACCAAGAGGAGCTGTTTCATTGGGCGCGGCTGCAGCTCGTTCGGAAACTTGTGGCTCGCCATCGCCAGTGGAAGGCGACGGTTTGCTCACAGACTCGGCCGGCTCGTCCGAAGTTTCTTCCTCGTTTTGACTTTCCACGTTCGCCTCGGCATTGTCCGGCGTGTCTGCATCGACTTCCGTCACTGTTCCATCTTCTTCCGGATTTACTTCACTCGTCGCTGAACCTTCCCTGTTTCTGCAAATCCAATTTCTCATACACCCTCCGAAATCTCAATTTACCTAATTTACATAAACCCTAATTTACCAACAAAAAAAAAATTGTCTATTTTTTATTTCTACACGAAGAAAAAACAAGTTTTAATAATTTCAATCACAATTTGTATAAGTTTTACCAAACAGTTTCATAATTGGAGGACAAAAGTTTTGATGAAAATTATTAAATTGTTTATTTAAAAATAGCACAAAATTGAATGATCTATATTAAATTTTCGGTCATCATAAAATAGAACAGTTTTTTAATTTGTACCAAAAAGTTTGATAAATTCTTTTCAAAATGATTTCTGTCCTTCACTTATAAAATAATTTGGTAAAAGTTAAGCAAATTATGATAACAAAATTAATACAACTTCTTTCTCCGTGTACTTTTGGTTCTTATATTTTCTACTTTTCATCTACGGTTTATCTGACATTATCTGACTATTTCAAAAATAAACATTCTCCTCGATGATGAAAGAAAAAATTGTTACATGATGAAAAAGAAAATGCGAAAAAAGAAAAACAGTACCTGTCAGAGTTAATTAAATTTAAGGGATGAAAAAAAAAGACATTTTTTACCCAGCTACGTGCGGGTAATTAATTAAATGAAAGGAAACAAGGAAAATGGAGCGTGGATCTGTTGGAACAGGAAAAGACATGTTGGAATTTTTGAAAAGAATATTCATCGATAAGAAAATTTGGCATGACAGCTCGCAGTTTCGTCAAGCCATTACGAAATTAGCATCTATGTCATACGTAAGATTTATTATTGTCGTCGGTCGCGCGAACGGAAACCTATCTGTTATGAATTGTTCTCTCTTTTCCAATCTGGAAAAACTTTTCTTAATCAACTGATAATACCTTTTTTTTACTCCGATGATAAAAAAACATTAATAAAATAATGAATATTATTTTTCACATCTGTTTTTCCAATTCCGGCTTAATCTCAATTATTTCAAAACTTTGTCCGATGAAAAATGTGAGAACTGTAGTTTATTTTGTGTGAAAGAAATGCATTTCGGAAAGATGCTACTTTTCAAACGTTTTTCCATCATTTAATCCGCTTTGAAATGATTAAACCGACGAGTTGTAGCATCCGCGAAAAATATACAACGACAAAAAACGTTATTTCGCAAAAAATAATCATTTTTATAAAACAACAAAAAAAAAAAACATCAACGAAAATATTAGTACTACAAACGTTTATAATTGGCAGGTTTTACTTACGGAGATAGATGTCGTCGCATAGATCTTGAGTGGATGCTTTTCAAGGGCATATACGGATGAGGATAGCTTTTCTTGCGATGTTCTGAAACGAAAAAAAAAAGAAAAAATATCAGACAAACATTTTTCCCCCTCAATTTTTCATATTACCTGGAAACTTCTTGCTTTTGACTTATTCGTAGGAATCGCGCGAAGGCCATTTTATTTATTTTGTCATCGAAGTTTAATTGAAAAAAAGGTCAAGAGGAGAGTTTTGGTGCACGTGTGTTTTGAAATCCGAATCAAAAGACATCACTTTTCGCTTTGACTATAGGAGTCTCGTTTCAGTTCTCGTAGCGATGATTTGTTCTAATTAAAAAAATTGTTCTACCAATGACAATTAAATGACACCTGTTAATGATTTTTCAATGCTTTAGTGTTACGAATAAGGTCGCGCGATTGTGTGTTATCGCAAAAATTATTCCTCACAACAGTAAAAAAAAGACAATGTTTGTTTTTTAAAATCGCAAAGAAAAAAGATGCGACCTGAGAATTAAAATTGATGATGAAAAAATGAAGGGAACTGATTTTCGTCGTAAAATTAATTAGCGTTTAATCAGGCTGCGGCAATCAATGTAAAGACACTTTGAATGTCACTAGAAAAGCTCGCGGGAGGGCTTTATTGATTAAACGAATTTTCGTTGAAAGGTAAATATAGCATCCCGATATTAATTGACATGTAGTCATTAAGACAAATATTACTTTTTTGTTACGCAATTTAAATTCGTATCGCTGGTCCGAGTGTAACAATGAGTGTACCGAATTGATGTGCAATATCGATCAGATCGGGTCAGTTATACTTTCATATCAGATGGACAAATGTAAAGGGACGAAGTTTTGAAGGTCCAATCATACTTACGTTCTATATCCTGATTTCCATAACGTGTTGGTGGTTCTCTATGTTCGCGATCTAGCCCCGTTGATTCTGAATCTGAACCGAGCAGGGCTACGTCGAACTTATCGATGGATTCCATCGCGAAAACCTTTTCCATCTCCTCGTCGAGTGCTTGTACCGTTTCCGAGCCATGGCCGTCGACCTAAAATCAACAAATCAAATTTTTGCAAAATCAATTAACAAGGCAAACAATTAATTCAAATTCAAAATTATTCTAAAAATAGTCATATAGTAAGAATAGTCCAAGTCAATAGTTTGAAAAGTCAAAGTTCATTTATTCCCATATATGACTTTGTATGTGACACATATATTGCATAATATATCTGTGGCTAAAAGGAAAAACCAGTTAAGTGTATATACTTAAATCCTATATACTTAACTGGTTTTTCCTATTAGCTACAGATATAATGCTCCATATCATATTTTGTCATAAACAAACCAAATGAAATCTCATATATGATTCCATAAATGATACATAATTGATCCATAAGTGAATTTATGTTAGAATCCACAAATATGCCCCACATATAGCTTCATGCCCGTCTGTATATATATTTAACATATTTGGTTCCATACGTGTTACATTCATATCAAACTTTTTTTCAACAAAAAAAATTAGTGAAAATTCATATTTTATTTCCTCAGTGTTATATATAGGTCTATATATAAATCTGCACGTATGTCCATGTATGGCTCCATATACACCGTTACAACTAGCACATTTATCGCTCAAAATTTGGTCTTAACAGTGGTAGATATATGGACTCATATATGATTTCATGTATAAAATATAAATTTGTTATGACCAAAAACAAGGTCGGCCTTGAATTTCAGTATCCGGAAACTACAAGAGGATTAGGAGACTAATATTAGATTGAATGAAATTTACATCAAGTTATTTGATTGGCTTAATGAAGGCTGATGCGTCGATTAGCGGAAATCAATTAAACAGCAAGAGGCAGTAGTATTATATGCGAGATTTCCAGGATGCATCGTGTTTAGAAAGTTCGTCGCAGCTGGTCCACGAGAGGAAATCGGGTCGATGCGAGGCGACCTTGAACTTGGGCTTGCATGACCGACTAAAGCTTGCGTCAAACATTGGGTCCCGCGTGAACAGCACTGCGATAAACTTTATCGCAACTGCACCGCCCGGGGGAACCGCATTTTGCTACTTGCAACTTTCTCTGCTGTTGCCTTTGCGTCTGAAACTCGATCGCGTGTCGCACTTTTCCCGGGGATATTAATGTTTGTCATTTAAGGTCGAGCAAAATGTTGTTTCTAATTTTAACTATTGCGTTTTGATGGTAGAAAAAAAACTAATAGAGAGGATCGATGGATTTATTGAGTTTTCAATTATGATAGTGACTTTTTTTTTGTACTACTTGGTTCAATGGAAGGACGGTATAATTTTTTTTTTTTTCTATTTTACATTTTTTGTTTTATTTTGATTTTATATTTTTTTGGTTTTTGTAAAAACGGATATTTTGTTAATTGATTTAATTGGGTTTTTGAAGTCTGATTTAATTAGAATTCATTTAGTAACGTTTGATTTTACACTCAGGAGATTTGGTTCTGATTTGAAAACAACAATCGAAATGAACTGTTCCGGCGCAAAGCAAAAATTGGTTTTTGATGACCGATGGAAATGAGCACTTTGCACAGCAATTTGACGGGGGAAAAACTGAGTGGTTGAAAAGAAGCTTGCACGGATCGTAAATGGCACAGTGTGATTTTCGAGAGGAACCTCTTCCGAAGACACGAGAGGGTTTGAATATAAAAACGTTTTTGCACGTCGATTACACTGGAAAAACTGTTGAGTTAGGAGGTGGAAGGAGGGGCGCGTTCATGCGGATGAATAAAACACAAGGGTCACCAAAAATTTGACGGCACACATCAACAGTCACGGGGATGGACATTGTGTTTAAGATTTCGCGCGAGGGTGACTTTGAAAAGTGACTCGAAGGCCAGAATGAGATGCTGAAACTAAGTTTTTCTTTCACCTTGGAACGAAGAATCTTTCCATTTACTCCTGAGATTAAAATAATCTTTTTTATCGTGCAAAAATAAACTTAATTTGCAAAAAAAAAAACAAAACAAACAAACAAAAAAGTTCCAAATCAAATCAAAAGCAAATGAAAATGTAATTACAAAAACAGATCAAATAAAATGAAAAAAAAAAAGAAATGGAAGATAGTGATTTGATCGTTAGATAACAACAAAGTTTTGATGTAAATAAAAAAAGTTGATGTAATAAAAAAACATGATTAAAAATTGATGGAGGGGTGAAATTCTAGAACGACTAAACGAGGACTGAATTGTGATCTATTGTTGTGACAGTTACAATTTATGAGTCGCGCTCTTCAAAATGATCCAGGCAGACTCACGCGACCAGACGGAACAGCGCGCGAAGACGACTTCCCTGGGGAACTGTCGCCGGCTATGACATCCCGGGCTGGAATGAACCGAAAGCGAGCCGGCGCGGACTGTAGGGAACTCGAGGGATCGGCTGCGCCTGGTCGATAGCTACCCCTACTCTTGTGGCATCCCGCGATGACGTAGGCAACGTGCGAGACAAACCTCGCGAGCACCCCCTTCGCGCTAAGTCGCGACCCGGAAATCAGCTGTACGCAAGATCAGCCGCTTCGCTGATGCTTTTACTATCACACCCTGACTAGTCTGTTTGTATTTCAATTTGCCCTGAAACGTGTTCCACAAAACAGCTTAAACAACATTTTTCCAACTGTGTCAAGTTTAATATCCAATTTTACAATTCCAGAACGAAAATTAAAATTGTAAAATGCAATTTTAACATCTCAATATGAAATTAGGAGAATTAAAATTGAATGAAAAATGTTTTTCTTATAAAATTTCGTGTAGGAGGTAAATATTGCAATTTGAACAACTCAATGTAAAATTAGAAGAATTAAAATTGAATGAAATTTTGTCGGTACATATAAAATTTCATGTAGGAGTTAAAATGTAATTTTACATCAATTTTAATTTGAAATTTGCCGAAGGAAAAAAGTGTAATTGTTTTTTGTCAGAGAAGAAAATTAAATAACAAGTTAGTCATACGTTTAAAAGAAAATGAAAATTTTCCGAGTCTAAGTTTGGAAAGCTTGGAAAATTATCAAAAAAGAAAAATGAACTACATTTATTTTCATAACTGTTTGAAGAGCGAGAAGAAAATGCTGTTCGGTGTATTGAAAGTTTTTTTTTTTATTAAAAACATTTCCGTCGGTGTTGCAATTTAATTTCTCGCACCTTTGCGAATCGGACTTTTTCTTTCATTCATAGGCGT
>JAAMPD010000661.1:0-41285 GCA_025266255.1 Trissolcus basalis | reverse complement strand
TGGAAGGTTGAAAAAAGTAGCTTTGAAAAAAAAAAAAAAAAAAAAAAAAAAAACTAGTAACCTGTTTTTTTGTCTATTTTTCAGACGCTGAAATGAAACGATACCTTTGGAGACTGAAAAAATACGGGACATAAAATGGATGGATTTTTTCTGAGGGTTCGAAATGTACACAGCGATTGCATCGTAATCGCATCTTTGATTCAGGAGAAGAAAAGGGTACATCAATCGATATGCATCTACGCCGTGGCAAGTCGAGCGAATTTGAAAAGCCAAGATAAACCACGCCCCTTCCATCTGCGCCACCTAACTGATCCCATGTCAGAACCTGACACGTAAAATAGTCTCGAAATAATTTAATAACGACATTAGTTAGACGAAACTCGTGTACGTATCGACATCGCAGGGCTTAACTCGGCCTTGGACTCGTCGAGAGATCTCGAGGAGGAGCATCTACTCAACACCTCCGTCTGATCAAATGCTAATCAACCAAGACTAATTTACTCCAAGTTTACACCTGTGTTTAATAATGCCAACGCAAATACGCAAAACGTGACAGTTTAATTGCAACCTCGCTGTGGACCAAGTTGCGACAAGATGAATGGCTTGGATAAATTTGCCATGCGGAAGTAAACGTGATAAGATTTTTAAATGCATCTTTTTTATATTTGGCGCATCAGCGAGGGAAGTATTTTTTCCTCGGAGAGAAAAAAAACTATTAGCGCCAAATTATATGACGTTGTTCGTCCAATCTTTTGATTAACCGTTATTGTTTACAATCTAACGTTGAAAATAAATTTGTTGGAAAAACTGAAACGCACAGCTTTTTGGAAATTTATCTTTACGCTCGGCATTTGAAATGAATATAAAGCGGATACAATAATATCTCGAATGAGAATCTTCACTGCAGATTCAACTTCCAAGCCCCCATTTTCAGCTTCCAAGGTGAGCGGTAAATTCAAATTAATTTAATTTGACAGTTACCTGAGAAATGATACAAAAAATGGATAATAATTTGGGAATGAATTGTAACGTCCCTGTGGAGAATCAACGGACCAAACAATGATAAAAATAATGGACTTTTTAAACAATGATGAAACAGTTGATACTGCCGAGCATATAATGAATGTTCTGGAGCGATGCTATCTCTCAGGCTGAAAAAGACATTTGACAAACTGAGAAAATAAGAGAAAGAAACTGATCATTTCTTATGTCAAATTATATTTCTCTTCACTATTCTCCTTAATACGCTATTCGACGTGGAATTCAATTTGTTGCATCTGGTTCTTCTCTTTCTCGCAGACATGCTTGAGCGAACGATATTATTGAATGTTACCGTACTTCATCTTACGGTGCCAGAAAGAATATATATTTACAAAAAAATCCACGAAAAGTAACAACAATTCGAAAGAAATGAAGGATCTGTTTGGATTTGTGGTAATGTAAATGCAGTATTTTATTCCCACACGAACCCAATATATCCCCTCGGAAGGGTGGCTCCGTTGCAGTTCAACGATTGTCTTTCAATACACCGTCGCTGCTAAATCAAAATAATAAACTCAATTATGTAATAAAAACCAGCCGGTTGTAAATCGAAGTACCTTTTTTATTTCCACAATCCATTCGATTCGACAAAATTCTATTCCGAGACACACCTAAAATGTAAATACATCTTGGATCAAAGATCGCATCCTCGCAGAACACATACGATTAGAAAAAGATTACATTTTGAACGAGAGCAAATTTGTACAAAGGATATTGCTTCCTTTGACCATCGATCCTGCTGAAGAAATCATACGCGTAGCTCGCAGCAAAGATTCACGATATACACTTTCGAGATTTCCTTCTCGTTACCAACTGAAAAGAATTTTTCAATTTATATTGGGTTAGAACTGACGCAAAAGAAGAGAAACAACAACATATCAAACGGAAATGTTGATGTTGCGCACCGTTGCAAAAAGAAGCCGCTTGATGCTTCCAAGGCGATTATTTCGTTGTGATATTTATTTTGCTCGTCGGCAGGACTGAAGACCCGATTAACACTCGAGCCAGCAGCAAAGACGAGATGCAATTTTTAATGCGCGCATTCTGACGGCAGCCACGGTTGCCATGCAAATGGCACATTCGCGGGAGCAACAGGTCGAAATTGCAACAACACCCGTTTCCTTTTACAGTCCGCGCGAAAGCCGTTGTACTTTATGTACAAAAAGTGTCGCAGCCGGAACGAATAAAACGCCCGCCGGTTGACGCTTTTGCGTCAGCCTTCATGTTCGCCCAGAAGCGCCCTCATTGTCTCATCGAGGTCGTTATCTCCGGTCCTAACAGACTGCGCCCTTTTTCACGCCATAAGTGGACGCGGTTTCTGCCCATGAACATGCACAGACAACGAGCTAGAAACTCGACGATATGGCACTTCCGTGATATCGCGTGTATAAAAAAAAGCACCTAAAACCAGACTGCAACGCCAGGACTGCGTCACATTTTAACACCGTATTTATGACGCGAGATAAAAACACGCCCGTTCTTTACGATTATCTCAGACTGGAATGAATTTCGTAACGACCTTTTATTCTTGTTTCGTATTTATTTTTGATGGTCGGAGGCCAGGTCTGGATGTGCAACCACCAGAAGCTTGAAATTAATTCCAACTTGCGTCAAACAAGATTGTTGCTGTATAATATCCTGTAAATCTATTACAGTCATGGCGGAGCTGCGGTCGCAGACGTGGCAGATGGAACACACCCAGGACACTCTCGTGCAAAACAGGGAATCCTGGCTAATCCTCGTTTTAGGGCTCCAATAATTAAGAGACTAATGGATAGACGCTGGCATGGATTATGTTACTTTTTGATCAGCAGGACTCAGCGATACGTGACTTCTAACACCAGAACTAATTTCATTTTTGTTACACTGGAGATATTCAAGTAACCGAGGATCTGATAATATCTGCATCAAAGTGGTTACAGTTACATATCGGAGGGTTAGGGGATTCAATTACAACATCTGTTTGAGATGAAACCTTTGTGCAAATAATATAATTCTCATCGAAGCTGTGGTGTAATGTTCGATTTTTTATAATATTGTTATACTGTTGCAAAAACCGGAAACTATGTAAGGTAATGGATATACACCTTTTGTAAATTGATTCTGAAATGGTATAATTTTGAGTTTTCGATTTCGTTCAAAGTTGAGAATCTAATCCGTCAGGACTGCACGCCGATTGGTATTCTTACGACGAAAGTTTAGCTGCCTGGCATGTTGACTTGTTGCTTCGCGCCACGTCGCTTTGTGTTAACGAACGCGAGTGGATCTAATAAGGCGGATTCCCTTTTATCAACTCGCGTGACCTTTTGTCATTAATCTCACCGGGCGCACTGTTGCCACAAATAGCTCGTATCCAAGAAATCCAAACGAAATTCAAAGATATACTAAAAATTCGTATTTCTCTAAAAATATGAAAATCCTAGATCTCTGCTTAAGGTGGGACTGTAAAAATAACATTTTTTAAATGATGATCAATCGTAATGGAGCTTCTGCAATTGCGCCGACATGAAAAAAATAGATAAGAATCCTGTGTTTGGATTATGCAGTTGCGCCGAATCAAAATATATATGAGTTGCGCCGAATTGAAATATATAATATTAGTTATATATTAATAATCATACATAATCAGATCTGCTCTCAGAAACATTGACAGGGCCGCGAAGTCGACTCAATCGTTTGTACGAATTTTCAATGTGCACCGGGCGAACTGCGTCTGAGATACCCTTTGCCCTTTTTTTTTGGTAATGTTCCGAGAGTTGAATCGACTTGAAATTTTGTACACTGGTAGATCATGATCAGATCTGCTCTGAGAAAAATTGGCAAGGCTGCGAAATCGACTCAATCGTGTGTACGAATTTTCAATGTGCACCGGGCGAACTGCTTCTGAGATCTTGATTTTTTTGAATACAAAAATTGATTGAAAATATAAGTAAAATATATTTTGGTCTATAAAATATATTGGCGGCAACACGGGTAATATTTATTATATATTTAAAATTAAAAATATATATAAATATAAATATATATAAAATTAAAAAATACATGAAATACATGCACGTATATCTATGTATATCATTTTATCCAATTTCTAATTTAAATATCTCAGTTTAGAGAAAGTCAATTTTTTTTACAAATTCAGCCACAGAACGCATTCGTGTTGATAGAATTAGAATTAATATTAAAAGTTACAAAAACGTCCGACTATTTTGCAAAATTGCATGTCCCACCTTAAAATTACCCAAACATAAAAAATTAAAATATTCGTGAAAGTTTTCGACAAGGCCACAATTTTCTGCTTTAAAACGCTACAAATAGCACATTCAAAATCTAATGTAATAAATGTTTCAGCCAGTCGGAACGTCCGCGTGCAGGTGAAATTTGTGACATTAGGTTTTCTTGGTACCGACAAATCTAATCGCGACCCATCCCTAATTACTCGCAGTTCTTCGCTCATCAATGTGGGTCAGTCAACCCTCGAGATTTGACGATCGTAAATTGGCAAAGCTCGCGGTAAACAAGGCCGGGAGAGAAACACGAGAAGAAAATGGAAACGAGGCAAAAGGAAGAAAACGAGATTGCGTTTTATTTATTTAGTTGTTTGCGCGATAAGTTACGGAATTTACTTTGTGCCGTTTTATCCTGAAAATTATTAGTTTACAATTTGAGCGTGCGAATTCGACGTCGGTGCAGCGTTGCGATAACACACCAGGCTAGCATTACTTTTAGCCGGAGAGAGGTGAAAGATAATATTTAAATAAAACCAGTCTCGCACAAGTGTTTCCATCTACACGTATCCATCGACTTACAGCACGCGATGGTATTAAAAAATTCAATTTTATTTGTCTGGCTCGATTCGCTCTTTCGGCATTTCTTGAAAATTACTCAGCATCCTGCCACGGACTGCCGGTTAGGTGAAGTGATCACCCGCATTACCCCCCACCCCCACCGCGCCTAATTTCGTTACGAGAACCGTTCGACATGATACATCGCGTATCTTATAACATAATTAGATAATTAGCATCACGTCGGGTATTAGTTGTAGATAACCGTGGCCATTAGTTGACGCATACATTAATTATTTATTGACAACATGGGTTTGCTGAGCTCCGAGGCATTCCCCAAGATGAAAGCATTTTTGTGTTTTTGCGACTCTCAAACAGGATAATGCATTATCTCACATCATTTCACTTGATAAATAATTTATAAACATCAACCCAAAGTGCTACCAAAATTCTATCAGAAAAAATTCCAAACAGTATTGCAACACTGAATTGCGAAAAATTTTATCCGACAAATTTCTCCAACAAAACATCAAACAAAATTTTCGATGTATAAAAATTTCATTTTTTTTTTTTTCTAAAGTGAATTTGAAAATTGAAATTTCGTATTGACGATGAAAGTTTTATTGCCAGTTTTGCAACAGGCTCTGCTATGCATCAGACCGTCTTCGATTACATTGGATGGTTTTTTAACAGCAACCAAATTTAGCGCACTAAAACCAGCTTAATTGAAAAGACGAATTCATCACCAGCGAATTTCTTTGATCTGCGAGAAAACGTCAATTTAAAACACGTTCAAGAACAGCTTATAAAACTCTTTGATACAATCAACTTTTACATTCGTCGGTCATTAAGCCGGGGCCACTTTCGATCTTCTAACTATTTAGTAGGTTCGGGTTATTTATGATCAGTTAAAAATGGCAAAAGCGAGAAAACGAAAGAGAAAAGAATTAAACCGGAGAGGATTCTTGTGACTCACACGAGAGATCGGGCGGGTATAATTTATTGTGCAAGATTACACGAAATAGAATCGAAGAATGCGAAACAGCCGGAGCGATGCACTAATTAATTTGGATGATTAATTAATGCATCGCAGTTGGTCACGACGAGTCAATTTAATTCGACGCTCATGGCATCGTCAAGTAATGATAATGTCACTTTCGCGTTTCAACGTGCCGAATTATCATTCGTGAGGAGAAACAAAAAATCGTCATACCGATGCTAGGCTTAATTATTTTCAGCACGCACATGTATACACACGTCGACAAACAAAAACAAAAGAAATAAAAAGTCTCCCAAAAGATGATACAATCTCGACGACTGAAAATTGTTTGTTCAATTTTTATAACTTTTTCACATTAAGAAAAAAAAATTGTAATTTATTTTGCAACTAAGCGATGCGTTTCAGCGGACATTTTGGCAAGCATAACTTTTGGCCTGAAAAAGAATGTTTTTGTTGAAAACACAAGGCATGGTTTTATTCTACAGTTTTCGCTCTGATTGATGGACAATTTATAATTATTCGTTAGTTTCTATATTTGTTAAACGTAAAAATGTTCTTTGATGTTTTTTTTTCACTGTGCAATTTTGTTCCGTTCTTTTTCTTTTCTAGGTTGACTTCATTCTTTCGTTATACAAAAAAACAAGTTTCATGAATCACTCTGATTAGAGCGGTGCACTCTACAACAAAAGCAACTTTTTTCCCTCAGCGCAACGAACACAAAAATCACGCTCGGTTAAAATAGTCTAATCAAAGAAGAATCGCGTCTTTGAGGAGAATTTTAAAATACCCTGTCATTTTTCGATGACGCGTTTCTTTCATTCCGGGTACACACCGGCGGTCATTCGAATGTCTTCATCAATGTCGGTCACGTTCTCATGCGCGGGTTCATGAGAAGAGTAATTTAATGGCACGCCCTGCCTCTATGAGACGCTACCGCACGATAACACAGCGAAACTGGCAATTAAGATTTCAGTCCCTACCCATGTAGAAAAAAGAAACAATCGCCTCGACCCGCACGGACGAAAATATATAAAAATATACTGCAAATATATAAGACGTAGAAACTAAAACAGGTATTTATTATTAAAAATATAATAAAAACTATAAACAAATGTGAAATTTTAAAAACAATTGGTAAGAGAATTTGTGTTTCAGTAAGCAAATCAAAAGTCAATGTATAATATAATAATATAAGATAAAACGGAAATCAAATAATTATTTATTCATGAAAATGTAACAAAAATTATAAATGAATGTAAAATTGTAAAAAACGTTTGATGATTGGGAAATTTTGTTTTCAGTTAACCTACCAGGAACCAGTGTTTTCACCGAGAGACATTTTTTTTACCGAGGAAACTTTTAAACTGTAATTGAAATAACTATAACTAAGCCAATCCAGCACCGATGGTTAACCGACAGTTTTTTTTTTGTGGGTAAAAGTGTTTTTTGTTAGCGTCTCCATTCCACGACATTGTTTCTGCCTTGTTACGCCACAACCCCGATCTCACTGACGCTAACCCAATACAGCTTATTTACATAAATATAAAGTCGGGCCAGGTTTAATCCAATGTCGCTAATTCTGTCTCACAAAATTGCCAAGCCGGTTATACGATCTCGGATTTGTTTCTATAAACTGATTGTCAAATCATATTGCAAAGAATTAAAAAACTCTTCTAAATAGACAGAAAAGTATTCATATTTATATTATTTATATTTATATTGTTTATATTATTTATATTATTTATTTGTTCCATTCGATGAATTTTTCGTCGAGCTTGAAGAGATTTAATTTTTGATATGGTATGATATGATATGAATGGATAATTCATAGAGCTTGACTATAGTATTATTAGAGATTATATCCCTATTGACTCTATATAATATATGCATCTGCAAAATTACACGTAATCGTATTATTCTGGCTTTATTGCATTACTTATTTGCAGTCTAACGATATTTATTATTAAACGTTAAGAGGTCTCTGGAAATTGAACATCAGTAATCAGTACGTTAGTAATCGTGTTAAATGGCTCAAATGAAATGTCACATTGAATTAGTGTATACTATACAGTTATTTCTGGAATCGCGCAAATATACATTTCGACTACTGTGATAAACTTATTTCTGCCTCTCCAGAGGGATCACAAGTTTCCAACAATTTATCTCAACTTAAGAAATTGTTAACTCTTCCACAATTAAAATTACAATTTTTAGAATTGAAACAACAAAATTTCATTTACATTTCATTTCATTTCAACAATTTTTAAAATTTTAAACGAAGTCGTGAACGAATTAAAATGTTGTAAATAAATTATCTCGACTGAAATTTTTCGACAATGGACTGTTTGCACTGTTTCACAAAGGTATTCAATCGCTCGTATGATATTGCAATGAATGCGCAGCGTTGATAAATCACAAGAATAATAGTCGAACATTTGCTGCTAATAAGCTCCAGAGTAGTTTCCAGTAGGCAATTACGAAATAAAGCACGGATGTCTCTAATAGGTGTCATGTGCGGCACGCGAAAACATAGAAGGGATGTGACCAATGGTGATAGATAACAACATGCGCTGAGTAATTTCGCACGAAATGTTGCGAGGGTGTATTTATGTTGCTGATGCTCGCCAGATGACCATTGCAACGTACATTAAAAAAGTCCAATATCAGAATGAAATGAAGTCAAAATTCATCGAGCACAATATCCCTCGCTGTTAAATAAGTCTCAGGGGGACTTTTCTTTATCGTTTCAAGAATCGCCAACTAGAACAACTTACTGCGAATGTTAGAGCAAGTTTTTTTTTTCAACCGGTGCAAAAGGACGAGGGACGTGTTTGTTTAAAACAGATTGCAATCATGAATTGAAATTGTGGGGGATAATAAGCGAAATTGTGGTCGCGCGGAAGGGAATCTTTTATTTCAATCAAACAAGCAATCGAGGTGTAATATATTTGATACGCTGCGCGCCGGGCGAAGTTGGCTGATCCTCGAGAGCCAATCTAAAAAAACGCGCCTACATATGGTAGTTTTGGGGGGATAATGATAGGCTTTGCTCGATACACGTTCAATATCGTATTTAGTGGCACCCATCAAAATCCCTACCGTCCACGCTGTATTACTGCATAATCTACTGCCGAACGTGACACCACAGATTCGACATCCAGCACCCATACATTAACAGACTTCATATTTCGGAATAGGAATTGAAATATCACAAAAAAAAAGTCTTAATGCCAACACGACAAAAGAGGATGAAAGGCGGAATTTGAACGCAAATATTTGTCGGAAGAACGAGTGGTGGGGGTCGAGAGGGGGGGGGGGGTATTCAAGATGAATTGTCAACGGAAATAGTTGGTTCAAATAACTCGAGTTTGACGTCAAATTTTCTACACAAATTCAGACTGACTGATTGAATTTCGCGATCCGACAAATAAAACGTTTTCGTTCGTTTGCAATTCTTGCCGTATTGATTTTGCGCGACCGCAAAAAATGCGCACTCGAAAATCTGATGTTATCGAATAATTTTTAATGCCGTCTTGAAAAAATATCATGCGAAGCTGCAGGCACATTTCCGTCAGTCCACACAATCAATGTAGAAACAAAATGATTCAACATTTTTCGCGACTCCCGGCGGAAGCGGAGTGCGCCTTATTTACATAGTCGACTGAAAATTGTATTTGCTCGGCCAATAGAATCGATTGGACGATTTCCCGATAAGAATTCAGCGAACGTTAAATCGCGAATTTTATACGCGTAAAGTGATGTTCCCAGGGACGATCTTTGATCTCCGGCATTCATGCTTGACCGTAGTATCCGGGGTATGGAGATGTTCCGTGCTATCAGATGTGATCATACTCGTACACTTGACGATTGTATTCATTGCACGTGCACTGAAGGAAATGCACGAGCACGCCACGCGAAGTCTCAATCGTTCTCAAATGGTACTGCAGGAGGAGAAACTCAACCTTTGATCCTTTAATCCTGGATCGTCAACTTTTTTGAACTAAATATATGCTCCTATGATTAATAGAGTCACATGAAACAAAAGACATTTGTCGCATTGACGAAACTCAATTTCAATAGTAACAATATCACCTTTTTTTTATAGTTTGAAAAAAAATTTCATCGCAATAGTAAAAATATTATAATTTAAATTGTTGTATTTAAATTATAAATTAATCTAAAAGTTTTTGTTCATCTTAATTTTATCATTTATAACCATTCAGATGGTTGAACTTATTTTTCTCAGTTCAAAATTATTAATTTCAAAATCAATTATTTTAGGTGGGACATACAGTAGAGTCAGAATCACATATTTCAAATGTAATGAATTATAATAACTCTAAAATTTTATGACTAATTTTGTAATATGTTTTTAATAACTTAAGCCATATTACTTTCAATATCATTTTATGCAAATTTGTAAGTTCAAAATTGTTTTTTTTTTTTCTGAAAAGTGAAAATTTGTTTAAAATTAAACCATATGTATGTTTGATCGCCAGAAACAATTTGGAAAGGTATCAAAATTCAAATTCGAGATTTTAAACTATTTTAAAAATGTATGCTTTCTATATCTATATACATTATTTTGCCCAAAATTGAGCTATAGATACGTTCGTATTAGTAGATTTATAATTTTGAAAATCACAAAAATTTCTGACTATTTTGTTGAGTAGTATGTCTCACCTTAACTTTCCACTGTACAGTAAAATAACTCAAAATTTTTTGCAACAAAACATCTGAATAGTTGAAATGTTAATTTGTTGTTAATTTGCAAGGGAATTGTTAATTCAGTGCTGAAAAGGTAATGCGAATAAATCGCCATCTAAAACTCGTTTGGAGTTCAAAAAAACCGGCGTTATTCAAAGCCTCCGGTGTAATATAATACCGAGAATCAAAAACACCTATGATCTTATGCAGCGAACACGGCGGAATGTTTACTTTTGAAATTCACGGATCAGTAAATTTCTTTTTGATCGGCAGACAAGAATGAATATTCCCTCAGCTGCGTGACTCCGATCGGGCCTCGCGATTCATCCGATCGGCAGCCAACACAGGAAGGTCTTGGAGAATTATACGCCACACCGCAATCCGCGCTGGCGATACCTAACACAAGGTGGTTTGCTCATTATTTTCGGTGGTTTACTCACGTCCAATAGCCCATGCTTGGCGAATAAAGAATGCAACCACGGTCTAACAGATGCGCCTCTCTAGCCCATTGATAGACTGGCAAACATACGTATTTTGTCTATACACCAGCCGAACTCGTTTCAGGTGAAGCGGGGCGCGAATAACGCGATGCGAGATGAGACGGGTTCGTTATTTTGATAGCATTCTTCTTACCTGTTCAACGATGCTTCAAAGTTCTTGCCAAATCCCAACCAGACGCCCTCTGCGGATTAGATAATGATGAGCCCTGGCACGAATCGAATTACAAAGTTTTGCATATCATCTCGAGATAATTTTTTGTACATCCAATCCGCACCTCGAATCTGTAAATAACAAAAAAAGTGTTATCAATATTGTTCATCTTATAAGTGTAATATTTTCAGTACTTTAATGCTTGATATAAAATGTTTTTTGTTTGTCACAAAAAAAATTGACAAAAGAGTGTTATTAATTTTGTTTATCTTAGGAGTGTAATATTTTTGGTACTTTAATGCTTGGTGTATAATGTTTTTTGTTTGTTGATTGCAAATGATTTTTTTGTTTGAAAGAATTTACAAGTTCGCTCAGGATTTAATCTGTATTTAATTCATGATACCAGAGGCATAAGAAATGTTATACTACAGTGAGTCACAGAAGCTGACGGTGTGATTTTGTAAAAGGAGATCCGCCACGGATGTTCTTAGACACCTTTTCAAGCGTGTAATATGTCTGAAATATAGTAACACTCCGAACTTTCTGTTCATCGCACATACAAGGCTATGTTCATCCACAAATTTACGGCCTAACAAACTTATTTACGAATGCGTATAATCTCAATCATGTTAATCTGACGAAACGTCTGACACTTCGAGATTAAAATGCCGATTTACTTGAGGCAGTTAAAAAGTTGACAGCCATCAAAATGTTTATTCAGTAGCATTAATTTGATGTTTTATCAATGCGAAATTCAATTTTATCAACTTTTTTTTTAACGTCAGTTTTTTATCATTCAATTTTGGACAACTGAAAATAAGTTATACTGGTCTGAAAATATTTCATAGAAATAAACATTCTCTGCACCCCTGCGAGCTGCTACCCGGCATACACGCATGTATTGAAAATAGACAGTAAGTAGGCGCTGAACCAACCAAAGGATTTATAAGAAAATTGTCAGATTTTGAAATTTTTGCAAATTTTAGTAAATTTTAGCATGGTAGAGTATGTGAAGATATGTTAACAAGATATAAAAATTAAATTTGAAAATAAATCTGAAAATAATATCTTGGAGCTTATAATAAATATTTATATTATTTTGACGGTTTTAACATAAAATAAAAAAAACAATTGATGATGCTTTTCATAAACGCCATAATAATGTTGGTTGGTTAAATTATTTTAATTTATTTACCCATTAATTGAACAAAGTCAGAAACCTAATAATTGACAGTCGGTAATGTAGATTTCCGTATTTCCATTTATTAGTAGATTTACCAACCAATTTACCATCAGAAAAAGAGCTTATCTCTTCTCGATAAAGACGAAACCAAACTTTTCAGATAAAGCTATATCGTTTCGATAACATTATTTATAAGTAAACGGTAAAAATGAGAATACATGCAGTTCGCCAGAAAAAGGACTTTTTTTAAATTGTGCAAGGACATGAACAAACATGAAACAATTCATAAATCAATACTTTATGTTTACAGAATAAAAAATTTTAATTTGATCAAAGTGAATTTTTTATCAGATATCATCATGTGAATAAAATACAAAATTAATTAAATTGAATAAAACTGTAATACAATAATTGAAATTCAAAATTCAGATCCACTGAGAAATCTATTTAGAAAACTGATAGTAAATTTGACGTCAGAGGCTAACTCTATTTTTTCTGAACTGTCTCATTGGTCATACGGTTCATGACCAATAATAATTCAATAAGTTCAATCATTAAATTTATTTAGTAAATAGTAAACAGTCACATCATTTTTCATTCATTTAACTTGAAATTCAAGAAAAATATCAAATGAATCTAATTTTAATAATGGCAACAAAAAATAAAAGTAAAAGATATTCTAATAAAAACTCATAAACAGAACATGTACAATCGATATTCCCGGTACCAAAATTGATCTTAAGACAGATATAGTACGCACGTTTAAAACTTTTTGAACTTAATGTAATCCTGCCACAGTCGAACGCCAGATTTCACATGACCTTTCGGATTCACGAAAATTTTATTATTTACGTCACCAAATAAGTCTGTGCTCGAATCCTTTCGATTGCTGGATTTGTTGTAAAGATCAATATGAATTTTTTTCTCAAGTAACCTTGAAAACGCGTTTCAGAAGCTCAAGATTCGATTCTGATTATTAAAGTACTTTCCCCGTTGTGAGCTTATTAAGGGAACAATAAGGTATTGTGCAAACGACTTTCACGATATAACCAGGGACGATGCTCTAGTGTCTTTCAATCACTATGCTGTAAAACCCCAAGCACGCTCGTGACGTACAACTTTCGAAGTAAATCATCCCTAGTATATTGCAAAAATTTTATCTCATTATTTATGCTTCGTGAATTTTCATTAAATATCATTGAAATTATTAGATTCATAAATCTCTTGAATAAGCCTAACAAGTGATATTCAAAGCTCGAGCTTGTTTGTGCATTTAATGTATATGTAAATGAAGTTACATCTTCTATTATATCAGTTCTAATTAAGATGACAATCATTTACAGTAATTTGTTTATCACAAAGACGGAAAACTTTCATTTTACAAAATTGACGAAATTTTACATTCATCTGTTGGAGCAAACAAATATGTTATTCAAAGTAAAAAAAATTCAATTCCAATAAACGGAGCATAAATAACATTTTTATTTATGCACTTCAGTTTCTAGAAACGTGCATTTTCACGATGCATCACAATTCACTTCTACGGATAGTGTTATAATTAAATTGCATCTATTTTTACGTGGGTTGATTATCGTAAATACAAAGACAATGTAAGTGTACTGTAAAATTTCATATTGAGACAACCCAGATACGATCTGTGACGAATCAGTCGCTTTGTGTAAAAGTATAAAACGTACGGTAAATATATTTTTAGTGAAGTAGAAAAAAAAAAATATAAGAGCTGATACTTGAACATGGATTTTCTGTATTTAAAAGGAAACAAAAACATGAAAAAGAAAACAAATATCAATTTGGATTCGATGAAATATGAAAAAGAAATTCGAGTCGAACCAAAATTCAAATTCAAATAGTAAATAGAAGTAAAAATTTTTGAATGAAAAAACAAAGTTTCTATGATGAAAGCAATACTGCAAAAAAGTCAATAATAAAATTTTTCAGAGATTCATATATGTTGTTATGTATGATTGTTATTCTGAGTATTTGATGAAAACCAAAATCCAGTGTCGACGCATAAAATTTGGAATAAATAAAATTTGCATGTAGTTCATCGAATGCTGACTAAAATAAGTACTGTACTACTTCTAAGCTTCTGTACTATCTCTGGGATATTTTTTCACAGAGCACTTCCAATTCGTCCACTGATCTAAAACTGATATCTAAAAAAAAAACACACACACATTGAAATTAAAACTGAAACTCAATTCCATTCCACGAAAATTCTCCTTTTCCGATAACAGAACAAAAAATTGACAAATGAATATGATAAACTATCTTTTACTTATTCAGCACAATCGTCACGAGGTACTTGAAAAAAATCTATTCGCACGAAAGAAATTATTTTCACCACTATACCAAATGGCGCAGATTCGAAAATGCGTCCGAATTCTATATTTCATATGCACAAGAAATGAAATCACCTTTTTACTGGGGGAAAAAAACCTCGTTTCTAAGATACAAAAAAAACGTGCACTTCGATATTACATCTGCAATATGTATTTATATTTATGAAGTCTCTCAATTGTAAAACATTCATAAAAAAGATATCACCCTGGTATGCAATTTCAAAACGCCATTCGTATTTACGAGCTACGTACGTTAACCGAAACGACGAACGACGCATTTTGAATACAAAATCTCATGCAAATCTATTTATTTCACAGAATCATCAGATGTTCCCTCGGCGAGTACAAAAATCAATCTCTCCGAAACGCAAGCAATAGTAATTATGAGAAAACGTTTACGTCTTAAATCTTACGTCGGCGTGCTAACAGTCTAATTATCATTGTATGAGTGAAATTTGACACCTAATTACGCTGGCATTTGTAAAATCGCGGTAACGAAGCATCGACCTGTTTGAAAGAGAGTGCGGGCATAGGCAGTGCGTCTGAAAAGAGCATCGGTACATCAGCATCAGTACCAGTGCGAGTACCAGCAGAGGCGTCACTAGCGTTGGCGGTCGTAGTCACAAGAGAGGGTGGCTCGGGCGTATACGCTGTCTCGGCAGGCTCTTTTCCACCCTCCGGTGACGCGCTCCTTGTTGCACCACCGGCGGCTCTGTTAGGCCGTCACCATACACTTTTGGATCGACGTTCTCGTCTCGCATTTATCGAACCATTGCGCGCGCACGGAATATCACGGGTAGGGTGCACACACTCCAACGACCCGAGGCAGGCGCACACTTGGACAGCAAAGTCGCGGGCGGAAGTTTGCAGCAACGCGCGACAACATTCTCATCGTAACAGGGAGGGACGTCAAAACAATCCACCTCGTGTCATAGTGCGCCAAGTGACCGTTCTCTGGCTCTCTCGTGTTGACAACATTGAGCTGCCAAGTGTGGTGAATCAATTGCAAGTGAGGGCAAACAGTTGCGACGTTTTGTAAAAGCGGTAATTTCGCGCGAACCAAAAGGGCACATTGATCGTGCATACCAATTCCGAGGAGTGACTGATCTTTTGGCGTCTGATATTCACACACATCGGGACGAAAAACGGGACGAACTATTTTGCAGCCCTCGCGCGAGGGTGGTTTAGCATCGATCGTTCGCCATTTTGGACAGACAGACTGGCGCCCGACGTGGGGCACGAATTGCGCGGTTACGGGTTCAGGTTGGTCTAGACGCCTGACCCCTCGCTGCCACTCCTAGGGGCAGCCCAACTTCGTAGAGGCTGGTCGGGGTTGCTGCGGGAGACACTCTGCTCGGCCGTGGTTTCCGCTATTGATCGGATTCGTCGGCCATATTCTCGGCGAGAGGCGAGAGTGCGCTAAAGGGTTGCGGATTCACGGGATCGCTGATTGATCGTGCTCTCAGGTGCGGGCCTTTTTTGCTCGTGTTGCGGCACGCAGATCCCCGTGGGCGAAGAGTTCCTGTAGTTTAGAGACCAGGAAAGCGGCAGGCTGGGAGGTCGGCTGAGCGAAGTTGTGGGTCCCGTCGTGGAGGAGGCCATAGAGCCGGGGGATGCGACCCCGCTGACGGGACCCCCGCGCGAGGCCTCGACGCCCAGAGACCCACCGCCGCCGCCCCCGCGAGACGCAGACGGCTCGCCCCCCGGGAGGATTAGGGCCCAGTCCCTGATCCCGATAGCCGAGACTCGGCTCCACAAGCTACCCCATCAGAGCCAGTCCACACAAACTCAGCCGACCACTGGCAAGGAAAACCCCAGACGAACCATGGGCACTGTGCTGTCCTTCAGCCCCCGGGAACGCCGGGGCTCGGTCTACCCCCCGACCGCACTTCAGAACCCGACAGACTTCACGTTAAATAGTCTTAATTATGAACACATTAATAACGTTAAGAACCGCGAGAACAAGAACACAACCATTGCTACGGTTGCGAACGCCCAGACCAATCACCCGCCAACGAATAACAATTCGATCCAAAACAATAACATAAGCTTGAACAACAACGACAACGCGAGGATCATCTCGGAGAAGAACGCTCTTGAGAAGAACCTCAAAAAACACTCGCTCTTCATCAATGCGCTATCATGGAAACGATTTAGCACGGTCAACAACAATAAGAAAAAGTTAGACAACAAAAATAAGAACATCACCTTTAGACAGCCGCTTGACAACATCCCGATTGTTGATAAGAACAAGAATATCCAGACACCTCAGGTGAGTACGACGTTTTCAGCTGTAAACAATCGATAATCTTTTATTAGAAATCGGTCAGCAATAATTGTGAAGCTGGTTTATAACAATTCTCAATCACGAAGTTTCAAATTAAGAATTGATACGAGTTTTTGAAAAGGTTTCAGATTTTTCAACAAGATTCTTAGAATTTTTATATCGTACAAAAATTATTGTCTACGTTTTTGTATCGGTAATAATTGAGTTAACAAATGTTAATCAATAATTAATTTTTTCAAGGTCTATTTAAAGGACATTTGAACAGCTCGTTCTAATAATAATATCAGTCAGATTAATTAAATTTTTTGTATTTTCACAAATCAGATCAAATTATCCGCTTTTTTTAATGAATTAAAAGTTTCTAAATAAAGACTGACTGGAATAAATTGATAGTTCTAAGGGTAATTTCAATCGAAAAAAACAATTCAAATTCAGCGATACCATTTTTGTCAAAATTTTTTTTCAGGGGCCACTTAATTATAATGTTTTATTTATCTCATACCCTATGATTTTATTACTTCCATTTTAACTGTATCAGCAAATTATCATTTTATTTTAATTATTCGAGTTCATTTTCCAGTCTTGCTTTTATTAAAATTGAATTGAAATGAAATAATGAAATCGAATAATTTTATATTTTATAAACAGGAAATTCGTAATACCTGAAATGTCATATTTTCGTTGGTTTATTTCAATTTTTTTTGTTATTATGTTATAATAACAAGAATTTCATTGTTATGTTTATGTTTCTTGTCTAGAATGCATCTTTTCAGTATAAATAAGAGGTGGTGGACTTTTTTTTTCGCAGAAGAAGGTGCTGTCTTCCAACAATAATCACACGTCGCACAATCCTACATGTGAAAAAGTGGTGCAGAAATCTCAAACGCAAGGACCACGAAAGACGGTGATCCAAGCGTCTACGTCGGAATTGCTCAAGTGCCTCGGTGTTTATTTACACTCCAAATGCACGAGATTGCGAGATTTCCAAGCAGGCGATGCAGTCTTGTGGCTCAGAACCGTCGACAGAAATCTACTTCTTCAAGGCTGGCAGGTAAATGACTTCACCTTTTCTATATTTGAGTTTTAGAAATATTCTTTTTGCGAATAATGATTTTCAAATTGGTTTGTTCGTATTATAACAACTGATATGAATAAATGAACACCAGTTTGTTACTCGTCCTTTAAACATGACCATGAGTAGATAAAGTGTTGTATTAAATGAATTGTAAATAATGTTACATCAAATTCTATTTTAATCAATCTCCGAAAAGTTGCATACCCATCAAAAATAACAAGTGACGACTTTGATCGAGCATCTTGTCATCTAATTAATTGAAAATGCAATATTTCAAGAGAAAATGAAATCACCTTGTGTACAACAGCAAGATTTCAATTTAGGTTAAGGAAACTGTTATATTACGTTTCGCACACATCAAAACCCAAAAATACGTAGACCTTCTATGTGCAAGATATCGATCTATTTTTCTGAAGGATGTAGGGCTAGCGAAATTGCCTTAGCGCCTCAATCTACCGGCTATGAAATTATACCCAAAATGCTTTCTGTCACTCTTAGCCAAAGCAACATTTGTGCAAATTTACGACATTCTAAGCGAGTTAAAGGTGAACATTTATTTCATACATACAAAATGCGACGGAAGTGAAGGGAATGGCTGATAGACTTTATATCCGAAAACCCCTTCGATTTTAGTTGCTCTTGAATTGTAGGCAACGAGATCAGAGATCATTTTGTAGCAACCCCTCACGGTGTAGACTCTCAAGGGAAATTTGCAATTCTGGTCTGACGCGTTACGCAGTCCTAGACACGCCATAATAATAGGTTATATTCCTCTAGACTTCATTAGAGAACCATTTTTTTAATATTCAATTCAAAATTTCATCTTGTTGCTTTTGTTTAATTTAATTACAGTTGACTAAAAATAGATTTTAAATATCTAAAAATTCCCAAATTTATTAAAATATTAAATTTCATAATTTTTTTCGATTTCGTGTCCAAGTTTTGTTTTGAAAACAACATGAAATTTATGACATGTCACGATCAGAAAAAAATTGCGTTGACAATTTGACGAAAAGTATAAACGAAATGCTAGATATTAAGCTATGATTTAATGCTGATCCAGACAGAAAGCTAAAAAATTCATGAACGTTCACCGACGTTGAAATCATTCTACTTTTTTGAGCACGAACAAGTCTGAGAGCAACTTAAAAGGATGTACAGTAATGCAATAGAAAAAAGAGGGGGATGAAAGTGTCTCCCCAGAAGGGAACCCCGCGAGGAACACGTGGCGTTCGCGTGTATGTGAAACTATGTGGTATTTAACGGGGGTCTTTCCCTTGTGGAGGGCTAGGCACTTTAATTGGCAAAGGGAGCGATTTCGACCGAACAGTATATGGCAGTGCACATTCAAATTCAGAATTTCAGGGATTTTCAGACCCCTTATAAACAAACAAGTGTATAATCTAAAAAAACATGTGTTTTTGACTGACGAATGTCTAGAACTAAAAATTTGTCAAGAAACAAAGTTTTTGAAAAAAACAAACAGCAAACCGAGACTGATCGATTTCATAACAATATTTGCTTTTAATGATGAAGTTATAAATTATTCGATTGTTCTAGATTCGTATTCAGAAGTTTTCATACACTAGCCACGTGCTCATAAAATCATTGCACAATTCACACACCGCCCCGACACCACAAGGATTTGCGTCGCAATCACTGTGTGTATGATGCGCATGAAAACTTTTTTTTTCATCTCGATATAATACGAGTAACAAGCGCTGTGATTGATCAAAGGACATAACGAGAAAAGTTTTTCTCACTTGAATAAATAACATGCAATTAAATTGATGGTACTGAAAAATGATTCGTATTTATAAATACAAAACTAATTGATTAGAATAACCAATTTCGATGAAAATTTCACCACAACAAACATAATTATGAGTAGTTCGCTATTGTTCGAATTTATTTTATAGCAAGTGTATACCATATTCTCATTTCAAATCGATGACCATAACGCACGAGAACTAACGAGGGAATGAATCCAAGAGCCAAGTTATCATTCACGAATAAAATCATCCTGTCCACATTTAAATGGAAATTCATTCAAAAAAAAATAACGAATTCAATATTCTTGAAAATTGTTGATTAATTATTCACATTGATTTTTTTTATCGTTAAGTACGAAACGATCGACCTGCGTGCATTATTTTTGTCCTATTTTCGTAATTACAAACCCGTAAATGGTTATGTGCACCACTTTTTGTTTAGTTATGTAGCGATAAAGTTACATGCAATGAAGATTATCAATTCAAATGATATATAATATCTGCGACATAACTTTTGCCTGAAAAGAAGTACTGAATTAATTATGCACGCTACATTAAATAATGTCTCTAGAGGATGAAAATAATGTTCATGAGAGATTGCCGTGTACACTGTAGACATAATATTGGAAAATGATGAATCAGTAAAAATCTTGTTAGTAGAATCCATACAGTGAGAAAATTCTGTAAATAACTGATAGCAAAGATCTTCGTAATCTAAATCCACAAGTTTTGTAGCCGACGATGAAGCCGAACTAAAACATCTAATAATAATACAAGTAACAATCAGGGATATGAATGTAAATTACATTAAATGTTTCAATGATAGACGAACTTATGTAATATATTGAAGAATAGACATGTGGCTATAAAATTACTTTTATTATTTGAAATACGTTCATTAGAGTAAATTGATAAATTAATTGATTTAATATTTTGGATGTTGTAGAATGATAATGTTGTATATGAATTATATATGAAATATATGAATCTCATATGAAAGTCATAGGGCATCCGAGAAACGTAATTTTATGTAAGGACATAGGGTGATCTCGTCTTTTCATAAATCGGCAGCTTATGAGTTTACGTAAGGAAAGGAAAATGATGAATGATATTACGATAATAATCCATTTGGCCATTTGTGGAATCCTCTGAAAACATCATATTTTATGACTGTGCTTTATTGCTTGGTATTTTTGCAACAACTGAAGATGAATGATTTTTATACGTTGTATAATTACTTCTTCGATTAAAAAATAATTTAAAAAACTCTACGTTTTTATGACGAAATAACAACTGGCTTACGAGAAAAAATTGTTAAGATAGATTTTGTTCTTTAGTATAGGTTTTTTCTACTAACATTAAAGCGATCTAATAAACTCATGTCAAGAACCGTACATAATGCTTTACGTTTTAAATAAAACGAAAGAAAAATTCAATAATGTGTGAATTCAACTGAATTGTATTACAAAGGTGATCTCATTTTCTTATATTTATAAATGCAATTTATTCTTAGACGTGATCAAAAAATAGGTAGAATGTTATAGAATGAATTATCTAAAACAACAAATAATACTGCAAGAACATGAATATTATAAGATTTTCGCATTGATAATTTCATTTTTGATCGATTATTTATTCCATCCAAAACCATAATAAATGTTGACACTTGAAGTTTCATTCTCATTTTTCAGTATTGCCACCCACACCGAAAAACTATACTGTCAACCATGTTCATTTCAGTAGGAGTTGATTATAAAAAAAACTACGGTGATAAATTAATTTTTCTATTTCATTTTTTTTTCATGTTCTCAATATAATATCGAGCACAAGTTGGTTTGAAATAACACATTGTAACTTGTACCGCCATAAATTGGAAAAAAATTAAGTATTAGATGGATAAAAATGTGACCTTAATTTTATTTCTGAATTTGAAGGTAGTAAATTTAGTAGAAAACGTACTAGTAGACTCTTGGGTACTCAAAGTACTACTTTATCGGGAGCATCGATCTTACCAGGTCACCTAGGGGTCTCGCGTTAACACGCGTACACACAAATACGAAGCTCGTTTCAAAGAAATAGTCCACTTCCCTTAAAGCTTTAGAATCTACATCAGACGGCTCTGTGTTCTAATTCTCCATCCAAGTAATGTGTATACTCTGTTGGTATAATAAACCATAATAATAAACTTGTTACTTTATCTGTATTATCTGTATAGCTTTATACAGATAATACAGTTTGAAGTGTAAATCAGTGTTATAAGCGCAATACCACCATACTTAAAGATTAAAGACAAAAACATTGGAGTATGTAAAAATTAAACCCAGCTATGCGTTTTCAATTTCAAGCCGCAAATATGTATTACACATTAATAACGTATTTTGAATGAGGGTCAAATTTACTTAGTCCGAAATTGTTTGATCTACGTTTTAATTATAATTTTCGAATTCGTGGAAACTTCGATTCGTGATAATTTTATTAAATTATATTATAATAACGTTGGAATATTTTGAATAGCCATTGTACATACTAATTACATTAGTTTGACATAAAGCAAATCCATTTTTTAGGTAATGAGAATTGCACATGCAACTGCCAGAAATTGCTATGATAACGAACATCGATTTTCTAAATATTGTATTACGACATTGCACAATTTTACAGTGCATAAAAAATAAATAATTCTAAAATGCGGGAAATGTTTCCATTGGCTTGTACTAACATAGAACGACAGGAACTGTCAAAAGTTCGGGAAAAAATTGGCGTTCTAATGGTTATGGATGGAATTTATACAGAATTCATTATTAGTGAATCGATAAATTGTTCAGCGAAGTCGCCATCATATTCCTGTGGTTTTTAAAACTATCTTTTGATTTTTAAATTATAAAAATGGCTAATCCGATAATATTTCATTACTGCAAGTAAAAATTGTAAAAGCACGAGAAAGTTAGAATAACTACACCAGAACATTCGATGAAAAAAAAAATCTCGAATATTTTACTGAGGACGAATATTTGTTTGTTTCAGGATGTGGCCTTCATAAACCCTGCAAATGTTGTTTTCGTTTATATGTTAGTAAGAGAATTGGTCGACGGTGAGGAAGCATCTGAGAGAGAACTTCAAGCTACAGTTCTTACCTGCCTCTACTTGAGTTACAGTTACATGGGTAACGAGATCAGTTATCCATTGAAACCATTTCTAGTAGAAGACAGTAAAGACAAATTCTGGGACAGATGTCTTTTAATCGTCAATCGCCTAAGTTCGAAAATGTTACGCATCAACAGCGAACCAGGATTCTTTACTGAAATTTTTACAGAACTAAAGGTAAAGTATACTAAATAACATTTTGGAGATTTCATATTATAAAATTTGAAAACAAAAAATAAAATAAAAACTAAAAATACGACATGCAAAAATATACGACGTCATTTATGATTCAGGCCTGCGGAACGACGGAACGGACTAATTTGTCTGGAAACGGCCTGGACCGAAGCCTCGTTGTCTCCGGAGTCGCGGTCCCCACCAAGGCAGCTTGACGGAGCTACACACACCTGTTGGTGCGTATTGCAAGACACGGCTGCGACGTCACAACCCTCTGACGACGCGCAGGAATACGACGAGCAGCTTTTGCCGCTTGACCCGACATCATCGACTGCATCAACCTCGTCCCGACAAGAACAGCAACCGTATCCTCAGGGTAATAAAGATGGGGCTTCTAGTAGTTGCGCCGCTTGTCGTGAGAAACGTCGTTATGAAATATCGTACACGATTGAAGATCTAGACTTAGAACAATCGGATCAAAGGTCGACTTCGTCTTTGTGGATGTGGCAACAAGGGGAGCACTCAAAATTATCCGAACAAAGTTCAAGTAAAGATGAAGCTGGGCCAAGTTCTCAGGGTCGACCAGACCTCAGAAAAATCCGAAGCACAGACGGTCGTTGGGCTAATACTAGTTTTCTATCGCCAGACGATGCGCTCTGGGATCTTAAAAAAAACACTGACGAGCGTACCGAATTTCGTTGGGAATTGCATTCTTCTAAAACGGACATTGATTTAGCCCGAAAAGCCAAGTGTGGATGTCACACTCCACTTACGCCTGAAGAGAAACGACACCCGGAGAGGGGTGATCTCAGAAAACACCACAGCGCTGAAGGAGATAAGTGGTCTTTGCGTCCCGACAGTGCGCACGATCTTCGAAAGCACCTCAGTGATAATAGTCGCATAGCCGGCGAGCCCAAGGCCACTCTGCAGGTGCCAGAAGTATTGCCAAATCCTAAGCCAAAGTGCACATGCCCCAAGTCGAAAGTTCCAGTATCTTCAGACAATTCCGACGTGGATGATCAACAGAAAAGTGACACAGAAGATAAACACTTCAAAGTGAGTCCACAATCATCAGACACATCCAAAAAGGTTACTGTGGTGGCAGAATCAAAAGCTGTGAAAAAGCAAGCCAGTCAGCAAAAAGCAGCCAAGACAAAAGTATCTATCAAAGAGAAGGTAGTGAGTCCAGATGAAAGCAAAAAGTCACTTCGGTCCAAGTGGGCGGTGAAGTCTCACTTTTCTATGCCACAAGTTGAAAGGAAAGATTCCACGTGGTCAAAAATACACGACAATCCAAAGAGCAGGAGTTTGAAGGAACGTCCCAAGTACAGCATACGCAGAAGTATCTCACCAGAACCCGATCCACGCCAAGTAGTACGACTTGATAATCGTGTAATTAGACGGTTGATTTCACCTGAAATTTCACTAGAAAATGCTAAGTGGGCTCCGTATGAAGGTTATTCCCCATTACCTAATGTCGGGATCAGAAAACGCGAAACTAAGAAGATCAGCGAAATCAAGTGGGAACCTTACGACAGTTCTCCTGATAGGAAAGACGAGGTGCCAACAGTCATTGAACCTATTGAAGATGACGGACCCAAGGAATGGCCAACGGTTACTCCCACTCATCATCCCCCAGAGGTAGCTCCGGCAATGAGCAAAGAAGATGAAGAACGATGGAAGTATCTGAACATGGTATCACCGTTCCCACTTTATCAGGGTGGTTGGAAAGAAGAATCTCCACCGAAATCTCCACCCAAAGACTTGTCAACTCCAGTTTGGGTGGCAACGCAGCAGAATATACAGAGAACACCAATCAGATTAACTGAGCCGTCGCCTTCGCCGCCAAAAAAGCGTTCCATCATTAAATCTCGAAGCAATCGCAAAAAAGGCTTTAGAACCAAGTCTGAGAGTACTAGAACAGTAGACGAAGGTTTGGCAGTTCCAAAAATATTAAGCCGTGCCTCTAGCGAAGAACCTAAGGGTCGACAGAGACCACAGTTGTTGCGATCAAAAGCATTGCTACAAGTACCAAAGATGGACCCTACAAAGCGCTCTCTCAGTGAAGACGTACAAAGATTCCGAGGATCTCATAAAACTTCAAAAGGACCTCACCGAGCGCGAAGCGAAGAAGCTCCGAGATATGATCCTTGGCTAGAAAATGATAAAGATGAAGTGCGAGAGTATGTGACAACGGTATGAGAAGCAAAATATGCTGTCTTAAGGCCTTAAGCTCATACAAAGACTCCTTTTAACAAAATGCTGCATTTGAATTAACAGTCCACGAAATCCGATAATCGACATCACATAGGAATATTGAAACAAAACCAAACAAACTCGTCTTGGCCTATGAGACACGGGCATGTTTATCTTTTCGTGTACAGTACGACGATATACTCGCTCAAAGCGGAGCATTGTGAATTACCAACTTATCGAAGTTATCAATTCTCATAACCACAAAAAATTCGTGTTCAATTCGTGCAAGAACAGGGGCGGCTCGGAAGAGGGCGCAATCGCAACTGGGACTTCATTAAACAAAAACTGATATTATAACTGACACGTATTGAAAATATAATAATTATGGTGTCTCAAGTACATACGAGCTTAGAATGTAAGAAAAGTAGAGTGAGATAATCATGGTTAGATGATGCGCATGTCGTCTATACGATATCCCCTAATATAATTATATGTACGGATGGCATATAATTATCATAAAAACTACTGCTCAGAACTCGAATTGGACAAACATTCGAGATAGTTATTGTATGGAATATTATAATTACAATTTACGACAAGTCTTTAACCTGGCTCATTGTCCTTCTAAATAGTTTTTGTCATACTGATATCTGAGCATATATAAAATTGCCAAGCTATGTATAAAATAACCAGAATTTTAATTTTTTCGTTGAAATTAATATACGATTAATTGGGCACGAATAATGCTTCCAAAAATGAGTATCAATAACACTTTGTAAACATGACTACTGGAGTCAACTTTTCTAACAGATGACTAAAAATGTAGAGTATTATAATTATTGAGGAATGAGCCAGATTATTTAAGACATAGTTAAAGAATCGACCATTCGGAACATTCCGTTGGTCGTCTACGCCTCATTTGCTGAAGGACTGTAGCCCTTGTGCCGGCGTGTGCAATATTATCTAGATTAAAATTTTGATTAGTCGCTCTGACGGGGTAATAAAAATAAGCCAAACCTTTCTTCGCAACGAAGATTGCTCTTTTCTAGGGACTCGATATTATCGTCGGTCAGTATTTTTTAGTTAAACGATTCTCACGTTACGTGTTTTCTTTTGATTGCAAAATAATCATTCCGTGCCCTTGCGACTTATCAAATTAGTGCGTATCATTAACTTTAAATAATCATTAATTGTATAAATATGATTTTCAAATCAGTTGTTGGAAGAGCATTGTTTTGCGAAAAACTCCTGCATGAGTTGAATGGATCGTTTCAGGAATTGCAACGCTGATTTTATAACAATGCACAATAAGTAATCATCTTATCGTATGTTACTTGAATATACAAAGAGATGTTACTGAAATATAAATATCATACGTACATAACTTATTGAACAAAATCATTTCATCGTAAATGATCTATTGTATAATATTCGAAATCACGACGAATTTTACAACTCGTTTCTAAGGAGAAAATAATTCAATCATTATTTGTTGATTCAATTTACCGATAAAATTATTTCAAGATAAGAAAACACATGACTGAGAATATATATCATAAATATCAATGCATCGCCGAGTTAAAAATGCATATAACACTTACGAGCGCACTGCCTCGACTCGAAATATCCACAATCGTAATTTCAATTTGATTTGAACTTTTTGTTTCGTACATATATTTATATTGTTTCGATGGATTTTGAAAAAAGATTCATAAAAGTATAAAAATCACAGACACAAATATCCAAAAGCATTTTCAAGCTATAAATTATTTCACGAGACGAAACAGTGCTGTTCATCAGGTGTATGAAATGCGAATCGTCAGAGGAAGTTTTAGTCCTCCATTCGCGATTAATTTCGTTTACATTAACTGCTAGTTGCCTGATTTAACTGACTATACCATCGCTTATAACAAGTAGAGTACAATCAGAAATACTGAATTATAGGTATAACATACTCCGAGTTCTGAAATTCGAGACTCACTCATATGTTGACACAGACACGATATTGGGGCTGATGATTTTTCATACACTGACAGAAAGTGTGAAAATAATTGATGCCATATTTGATCCTTAAGTATAATTTGTTATTACTGATGTGGTTCTGTTTTCATGCACATTCTTCTGTTGGAAAAAAGTCTTTAAGAACGAATGGTCAAGGTGTACTTTTTGTCATGCCTGAAAACCATTTTTTTACATGTGATATTTTTTATTATTGATTAATTATTATCGAAACTTGCGTTTTTGGATGCATTTTGTCCTGCTTGACATGTTAATTTAAGTCTGCTTAACGACAAAATTGTATAATTTCTAAGCACATAAGTTTAAAATATGAAAAAATCGAGTCTAAATCGTTTTTTACATTAAATGTTGAGTTTGCGTTTGCGATGATTTTATTTTTTTGCGACATTCATCGACGGTCAATTTGTTGGAAATTTTCAGTATTACATTTAGAAATCGACAGAAAACAAATTAACGTCGATGATGAAATGTACTTTGATAACAAGTACTGTAAAATCATGCGTGAGTGTTGATATTCATTCATTCAATTTTACATGGCTGATAAATAAAAGTAGCGACTAAGAATTTTTTCAGCAGTGATGCGTGATATCAACAAAGCAAAAAAAAAGAAGGAGATGAATTTACAAATTACTGACACGATGAATTAATTCGATTCAATTGTTAAACAAAATCACGATTACTGTTGTTGAATTTTTCTTCAAATTATTATTTATTGCGTTTGTTATTTGTATGAAATAATATTTCCAGGTAGTGTAATTTTAATTCATACACAGACAATCTGGAAATGGTAATAATATATCATACGAATTTACAAATCTACTGATTAATTCAATATAATCTCTGAATAATTTTCTCTCTCTCAATAAAAATTAGAAACGTTCACAGAAATATCAGTACAATGTTAACAATTTGTATTCGTATGATAAATTGAAATCATTTCCAAATTCGTTCTCTTTGTTTTTGTGATACTCAACAAACACTACCTTTGCGTTATACTCGCGCTGCCATTAGTATAACGAAAAAAAGAAAAACAAACCTTCAAAGCCAAACGAAATAATTAACCACGATGAAAAAATCTAGTTCACATTCTTACCACTGTTATTAATGCTACGCGTAAGCTTATCTCCATTTTGAGTTAACCATGAAAATATTTCAGGTCTACGATGCAACATTAATTTAGTGAATTTCCTGTGTAACAAAAGTCGATTGGTCCAATAAATAAAAAAATTTAGGTACTTATTACCTATTATAGTGTTTAGACGTAATAAATTAAAATAAATAAAAACCACTGTACGAATAGGATGTAATGTAATTACTATCTTTTATAAGGTTTAAAAAATTCTTTTTGCTACTTTTATTTAGACAGTGATTATTTGTTTGTTTACAATTTCAGTGTTTATTATTGATTTTTTCGTTGTTAATATTATAATCATGAAATTATATTGATTATTAAGGTACCATTATTATGATTATTAAATGTGAAGGATGTCCAGGTATCAGTCCCTAACTCCAATTCACCCTTTTTCCGCCCCCCTGTCTTTCCCGAATGATTAATAAAATTGTGATCTGAATAATGAATCTAAGAAAATGACATAGCATAATACAACAATATTCATCTTGTATAGGGAAGCGTATTACTTGTAAAACGATTTGTGAAATATGATACAATCCTTAATACGAGGTCAATATCGATTTGTTTAAATAAATGTAAGTTCAAAATCCAAAATCTGCGTTAATTATTGTTCCACCTAGCATTGTTCCCCTTTTGTATTATAACGAGATAACGGTTCGCCGAAGTCACATCGATCATTATATTTTTATTCAGTTTTATTAACGGTGCTTGTTTTTGTGGCTTTGACTTTAATCTTCAATTTTTTAATGATTTTAGAGAGCATTTGGAGTAGTGAAAAATGTTGAAAAATTTATAGCATTGCTTAAGCTCATACAGGACCTTTTTTTCTTTTCACAAATTTCATTAAAGAATTGAAATTGAAATTCATTTTTTATTTCTTTCATTTTTTCTGCAATTACATGACTATGACAAAAAAATGATTTTGACTTTTCTAGACAGTTCGGTTCTTGAAATTACTCCTAGAGAGTATCAAATTCAATCGATACGTCAATTGGTAACTCCTGACGTACATGATATTTATACATATAGTCGTCACAGGAACCTTCGTTAGTGAAAAGACTACTTTTCCATTTCAGAGGTGTTGTATCTAGGAATGTTAATCGCGCAAACTGATCGTTACATCAACCCACGTCACTTATTGTTTCCAAATGCAGAAGAATTGCGTCAACATGATGAAACATTATTGAAGAGACATCAACACTTTGTGTTGTTATGCTTTACGTCATAATAAACGATAATATGTATATGAATGATGAATGATAACCATTTAATATTAATTTGATTAAAATAGCATGAGATAAAATATTGGAGTTCCTCTTTATATCTCAGTAAACATAAAATTATATGATAAAGCACCACTTTAGACTAAATAATGAGATAACGAATTTTATTAATTGGAAACAACTTTTAACGTTCATTAGTTACGGCCTAATAAATTAAAATTTGTGGTGTATACTGTGTATGGATTAATAAATTAGTCTTCACGCCAGTGTAATTTTAGAACGTACTGTATAGGCACAAAAATTCGATTCCAAAATCAATACCTCAAACGACGTATATTAGTGTCTCAAAAATTTATTGAAGTATTCCTAGGATACACAGAAAACCTATTTGCCGATGTTAGAAAAATGTTATCCTAATTATTTTCAGATAAAGTAGAAACCATCTTCTAATTACCAACAGCGATTTACCGGCTGATGGTAAATAAGAAAGCAGATAAATAAATAAGGAAGTAGAGAACTTTCTTATCGACTGACAAGTGTTACTTCATTTTTGATAAAGTATAAAAATTGGTATGAATTTTCAACTAAATTGATATGAAAAATTGATGACAGAATGAAAAATTGATAGAATATTCAAAATTTATAAGTTTATTACTAAAAAAAATTTTTTGTCAGCAGTTTAAGTACTGTTCGTGGTACAAAGTTCACCGTCAACGGCCACTCCACGCTGAAAGCTCTGGTTCTCGTCCGATCACCAAAGATAAGCAGCGTTGGGCGCGGTCAGTACTTGGATGGGTGACCGCTTGGGAACACCGCGTGCTGTTGACTTCCGATTTCTTTTTTTATTTTTTTCATAATCATTTTATTATTCAAATAATATAATAATTCTCTTATAGTATTTTTGAATAATTATATAAATGATCAATACAGAGATTTTCCTATTCATGTAAATATATGTTCCGAAATTTTTATTTTAGACGAATTCATTTTGATTGAAAACAAGGTATTAATTTTATTTATAACATATGTAAACAAAGTAGTTGATTTGCATATTCTTGAATCGTTCCTAATAATTTATATAAAAATTTTTCGGTCCAAATTTGTTCAAGAGCCAACAAAAATATTTATTTTTTTTTTTTTTAGAAATGCATAACTTTTTACGAAGCAAAATAATTGAAAAGACTGTCAGAATTTAAGAGAGGATCATTCCAAATTCATTGAAAAGATAACTTACTGATTTCTATAAAAATACGCATTTTTTATGTTTCCCTGACAAGATTTCAGTTGACTTAAAAATAGTGTCACTCTAACCGAGTCTGTTGAAATAACAGATCAATTCTCGAAATTGGTTCATGTGAGTCCAAATTTAATTATCATGATAGTAAAGTAGAATCTTAATATATAATCACTAACGTTCACAATTTAGAATAATGTTAGGGTCACTGAAATTTTAATGTAACCGTTCAGGGTTAATCAAGTTTCGTTTATTATGGACAATAATTTTATGTCATCTATTTCTCGGAACACAATCGCACTTCTCAAAACTGTATTCGCTAGAATATTTCTAATTAATTTCCCACATTATTTCTATCATTTATCCTTGTATTTATTTATCAAATATTAATGAAGAAATGGAATGCGACAAATTGTAAAAATTCAATCAAATATATGAAAACATTGTGCAATCATGCTCCAATGGAATGAGAACATAAAAAATATTTTGTTTTAAAAGTGTAGGTACGTAGCAAGAAATCAGAAAGTTGTTCCATACAACGGCCATCGAAATCCGATCGAGTGTCAGTCTCGGAAGCATCACAGAATGCGTAACGGAGTTTGAAAACGTCCGGTTTCAAGTTGCAAATGCTGCATACTCTGCAGCATTACCAACGGTTTATTTTACGAATATGCAAATCAGCTACTTATTTTTATACATAATATTAATATAATTAATACCATGTTTACATTCAAAATAACATCTAGAACAAAAATAATCCAACCCAAATACCCAAAACAGATATCAATCAATCTTTAAAATAATAAAAAAAATTCAATTTGTTACAAAACGTTAACAAAATTTATAACAATGACAGTTTGCATGAATCCAAACGAACGAGCAAGCAGGAAATTAAAAACCTATGAATTTAAATCTCCGGCGCATTATGTGTGTTTGCGATAAAATATAAAATTTCGAAAAATTTTTTAAAAGTTTAATCTTGATAAAAGTTCTTTCAAACTTTTTCATGACGCCATACACTTCGGAGATAAAGTTATGGGTGACACGGAACACGGCCCTATATTTTATATGCTGCAGGACGGTGTGGAATCTCAAAGCAACGCTCCCACAGTGCACTATTATTTTATTCTAGCCAAACGTAAGCGAAGTTACACACGCGGCACCGGTCCTTGAATTAAACGCGAAATCAAGAAATTTTATCTTAATAAAAGCCAAAGCTATATCTCACCCTTCAGCGGAGCAAGTACTTCACGTCAAGGAAATTGATCTTCAGACAGCTTAACAAGATTAAACATCGAATTGAACTTAGCATCAATCTTAGGGATTGCATTTTTATTTTGTATAACAATCAGAAACATTTGTTTGCCACCTCTCGGGGGCGAAATGGCTCGGATGGAAATTTATTCTCGAGGACCACGCATTGCGGCATAAATTTCAATGTTCGCGTCATTTTTGAGCGCGAGACATGTGCGGGCAGCGGCTATAACATTTCGGAACAAAAACATTAACGTGCGACCTCGGATTTCTGTCTTAATGCGTTTTATATGGAGCCAAGTAACCCGCACACCCGTATCGGAAGTGTGGCAATCGCGACTCCGCGGCGCCGTGAGATCATATTTAATCGATCCAGGTACAAGTGCCAGATGGCTTTTTGTATCACGATATAATAAAAGCCGTAAAAAAATAAGTGAGTTCTGCCAAAGTCTGTGCCATGGATTTGAGTACTTTTAACTTCATAAAGTTTAACAGCCTCACGCGGCGAGTCCTCGGCATTTGTTGTTTCTTCATCCTTTGGCGCTCTTACGTTAAAGAAGTACAACGTCTGAGCTGGTTTTATTAACTTACTCACAAACAGTGTACCCTATGGTTGAAGATGAGAATAAGAGGATTTGAAGTAAGGAGAGAGGAAAATAGGCGACGACATTAGAGAAACCACTAACAACATTGTGTCGCCAGATAAAGGAGAATGTGACACGAACCATCAAGATTACCCTGAAAATGGAGTTTCAATTTTTCCTCCTTGTTTGTGATCATACCTTGATTTACCGAAGACAAAAGTTTTCCTTAAACTATATCAGCAACAACGGAGAATCAGTCAGATTTCTCGTCCTTGTATCTTCGGTTCTTTTTACACGACGCAAAGTATAAAAGATCTCTGCTTCTGGGAAACGTGAATGAGTCATTATTTTACCTGTCCAATAAACCCGCACTCTTGAGTGTACACAAAGAGAAAATACGCAAATATTTCATTGCCAATTTTTAACGAAACTTCGCTGACGTGAAATGTCTTCATTTCTAAACAGAGAAGGCGAAGCATAAAATATGAGCTCGAAATTGAAAATATCGGAACTGAACATAAGTCAGTATATGAGCTATTTTCCATTGCGAAGAAATGGCTTATAACATACCTATACTGTTTTTCAACACACGTCATAAAAATGTACACTTGTTGTATAATCCGTCTGAAACGTTGATGGTGCATCAAAAACGACGTCGTTTTTATTACTCGAGCGAGATCCCGGTTTGTGAGATAAATTTAAAAAAATGACTCTTTCTACTAAACGTTGCAGTAACTGTCCCCTCTTATTCGTATGACATTTTCTTACAGGGTCAAAACAATTTTCATTTTCAATCTTAATTTTAGTTTTCAAAAAACTATTTTATTTATTTTATTTTCATGAAGTAAACCTTAGGATCCTTTTAATCATCTATTTTGAACCGATTGATGAAATAAGAAATTACGGTGAAATACAGCTGAATAGTAATTTGGGTTTATTTTGAATAAAATATCTTATGAAATTTTCATAAACCATCAAAACAACTGTGATTTTCAATTTTATGTTTACTTTTCAGAAACATGAAAATTGTATTTTTAAGAAGAACAACTTAAGATCTTTTTAATCATCTTTCTGAAATCAGTTTCGTGTCAATTGATGAAATAAGGAATTAAAATGAAATACAGCTAAATAGTAATTTGGGTTTATATCCCTTGCATTCAACAGCTTTTCTTTTGGCTGAAGACAATTTAGCTCCGAACGGGATACGGGATTTCGATTTACAGCTTATACCCTTGTAAGCCATCGATATATATCACAGAGGGCCATCAAATAAACGAGCGAATATTCTAAGCAGACACCCCGTAGTTCAATTACTGAGCCTCATCCCCGTGACCGGACGGCAAATCGAAACATGAACATATTGGCGACTAAAATCACGCGCGCCTTTTTTGATTGGCCGGGCGATTAACTCTCGCGCCCGCACCCAGGTCACAAATCCAATCAGCCGCAACCGGGCAGACAAAAAGCCCGAATCACGCGTCGACCAATTATTACGTTCGTCTCGTTTTCCGCGGTAACCCTTGTACAAACGCAGGTCACACGAAAAAGGGTGCGACCCTTGGTTAGTACGGCCCTAGCCACGTGCACGCTGGTGTGTACCGCACGAATGCACACGAAAAGAGCGTGTGTTGGAGCGAGGCCTAACAACTGACAGAGAAAGCCATAAGCCGAGACAGGGACGCCAAACAACCGAACGAGAGAGAGGGAGAGAGAACGCGCCGTTGCGGCAACCTTTCTTTACAACACGCGTACTTATGTACCCTCGATATCCGAGCTGGATCCGAGGTGGGAGAGAAACCAGACTTTCAGTGCGCTGCTCGGTATAGGCGGTGTCGTGGCTACGTTCTGTTACGTTTTCGAGCACCGACCAGTCGCCGTTCGCGCGCTCACGGGACCGCCAGAGCCGCGTCCGTCTGTCGCGCATCGTCGCTCAAATTCGGCACACGCCAGCAAACAAATTAGAAAACAAAATTTTCCCTTCAAACTAACGAGAAAAGTTACGACCAAAATTTTCTCTACGTTTTGAGCCGTTTCTATTTGTTCCGACAGTGCTGGGCGAATATTTTTTTTTGTCAAATTGTTCGCGATCACCGCTTTGTTGACGCGCCTGCCACCACCGTGCCAGTTTTATTTTGTCGTCTGTTGAGTTTTTTGTTGTTCCAACAGTGTTTGTACGTGATCGTAGAATTGAGTTTCCGTGTTTGCGGCTGCAATCGCAGATCAACTTGTGATTGGTTTCGTTTTCAGGATCTAGAGTGAACGATGACGCTTTTCGGATAAAAGTCACCATTCAACAAAACAACGTAAGGATCATTGGTTGCACTCACTTTTTTTCACCTTTTATGCCGGACTCCGTTCGCTCGAATTACGGTCAGATGAGAATAATTGTTGGCCGGGCAAATTAAGGACGGTGAAAATGTTTTGCTTAAACGGCATCTTTCTCCTGCCGGAGATGAAAGGATGTCGGTGTCTTCGGAAATTTCTCATCTCCTGTCAATTTGTTTGGGGTCGGTTTGAAGAAATACTGCATCTACCGAACAATTGGAATTAACAAGACTCCGGTTTTACGATTGTTGACATTGTTTCCCTGCTGGTCCGTCTGAAAAATATCAAAAAAAATTTTTATTATAAAAAATCATCTAAAAATTCATCTAAAAAGATCATAAAAACCCATATAAATCATAGCTGACAAAAATATATTTTAAATGAGATAACGTTTGTGGAGAAAGATTGGTACATCAAAACATTTGGGATGACTGGTAAAAATTCAGTTTTGTTTTGGGAAAGCCAAGAAGGAAGTGGCAGAGAAAGGAGACTACATGTTTACCGCTAATGCAGCCGAATTACGGCGAAGCTTTTGTTTCTGACGTGCTGATTTCACGAAGCGGAACAGCGTTTTTCGAAAAAACCTCAGCAAACTCGAGCGGACTCGACAAAGCTTTGATCCATTCGAAAACGGTAAAATGGACCCGTGCTCTACTAAGGAAACGTGCCGAATACGGGACAGCGCGACGCTTTTTATATTGCAGCATCGTTGGCGATTCTCTAAAACGGTTAATTGTTCTATTACTCGTCCATGAGTTGTCAAGGTGTTCCACATATTTTTTTTTTTTTTCGACGGCTTTTCACATACATTTTTGTGAGTCGCAATTTTCAACAACCACACCAAGCGCTCAATTAAAACTTATGTAATTTTAATATGAAAAGCCAGGCGATGAAAAAATGTTATTAACTCTTGTTTATCTCACAGTATTTTCCCGTACAATATATAATCATAATTACAAAAGTATTTGAAAAATGACACGCGCAGAGTAATGCGCGATATTAACATTGAATGCCTGACTTCAATCAATTGGTAGCTTTTTTTTCAGATGTTTAACCACTCGTATCGTTAGATGCTTACTTCTCGTGTGCTCATTACCATTCAATATTGATGCAATATTGCATTAACGTGAAATTATTTAACATCGTCTATAACGCGCGGCGGTCACTTTTATCGCGCGCGGCTTAATAGACGTTTCTCTTTGTGCACCCAACGAGGATCAATTTTTCATTCACTGATTGTTCCGTGAAAATATTCACAACGCGCAGCTTTCAGACCTGTTTCGCGGAACCAGCCGTACAGTTTTCGATTTTAAATTGAATCGTTCGGCCCATTATGCTGATTCGACCTTTTTGACAGAATCCTTTATGTTAAAAATAATAATGCGCATGAACAAAATAAAAAGGAAAAAGGAAAAGATAACAATTTAGATCAACCGACCGATAAGTAGTCCAGTTCATAACATAAACTTCACTTAATTGATTATTTATACAATGCGTTTATATTTTTCCTGACGGTGACAAAAAAATGTTTATCGCGTTGAATTAATCGTAAATATGAAACATTCTATTTCAGAAACAAATTCACATGAAAATGGAATGTGCACTTCGTGTCCCATGGATAAATCAATATGTTACGTTATAATATTTATTTCAACCTCCGTTGTTGTTCCATGCCAACTAAAGCATTTCGCAATCAAAATTGTCATTTCTCTTAGGCAGCTTACAATGATAGAATCGCACAATTTTCATGCCGCGCATTAATTCACTTTCGTGAAAATCCAGGAATAGAAAATTTAATGAGAAATTGGTGCAGCGTACATGCAGCCTTATGATTAATCAAGAATCGAGCTCCTCGCGCCGCGGCTCGTCCTAAAAGAGGTACATTTGATTTATAGATGGAGCCTGGCTAGCATGTGATTCGCGATTTTTTCCCGACTTACAGTTCGTAATCCGATATTGCAACTCATAATGAAGCGATCGATAAAGCGACGTTCGGATGAACCAAGAAAAATAAATCCAAGATCATTTATCAAATTCAATCAGCTTTACTTAATTGCGAGCATAAAAACGGAGAAATGGGATCTCTTTTTTCTTCCTTACGAAAATTCCTTGAACAAACGCGAAAAGACCAATTTCGGAGCAGGACATGAAAACAACGGTAGACTGAACAAGAAGTAGAAAATTATGTAACTGCGGAAAATTGATGTTCCGCTATAAAGACATCTAATCCAATCGACGTCTGTTGGACAAACAAAGAAATTGGGGCCATTAACTTATTTCCCAGATTTGTCCACCGCCCCCCCCCTCCCCTCTCGAGATGGTCGAAAGTTTCAGAAAAATCGTCGAGATGAAGATCGACTGATTTTCACGAGCAGTCAGAATTTGATATACTTTTGTCAGCGATGAGCTAATTAGATTGATGAATTCAATCAGGTTGATTACCCCCGATTTCCATCATCCGGCGCACTATCAAATATGATTTTAATGACTGCCCGGCTGGGGTGGATGCGAGCCCGTATCGATCGCTTTTCGATGACTATAAATATTGTCAGATTAAAAACAACCTTCCATTTGTACGTTCGGTTTCACGCTGGATTATGATTTTCATTGAGCCGCCGAGTGCGTGGAGCCCTCTTGTCCTTCCCGGACAATAGAGAGGTGTCCGTGATCTTTAGATTGATCCAACCTTCATTATTCAGTCGGCGCGCGAACCGCGTGAATTTCAATATTTGATTTTCAGGCAAGATGAATGAATGAATGATTAAAGCATTAATCAAGATACATCTGTCAAAGAAATGGCACGAACGGTGATTTATCAAGAGCATGTAAAATACATGCAAATGTGGAGAATCTTAATGAAAAGGAACGACTCTTCATTTAGCTGCAAAATGGATCGTCAGATCGGGGTTAAACTGACAAGATTGATTCCGTCACGTGCGCTCATGGATTCCGAAAAATTCGCGCGACTCAATTTAAGACGCTCCTCACGTCCATTTTTTTTCCACCGTTTCAAGATCCTGGAAATAGAAAAATAAAACATGAAAAATCATACTTTTTTTAACACGATTTTTTTTTGTTTCATTTCATCAAACTTAAACTCAAACCTCATCTCCATCCTGTGCATAAAATTCGTTTAAGTGGTAAATAGATAGAAAAATCAAGCAATTGTGCCAACGCAATAAAAAAAAGCTCGATAAAAATCCATTGTCTTTAATTCGTACATCCCGTTTTCAAGATCACTTTTATTTTCCAATAACTATCTAAAACAATGACGTCTTGATCCATCAGAGCCGTGGCTAATCAACTATAAAGTCGTTTTTTTGTGTCCCAAGTCCAAGTCCATTCGAAATTATCTCTGCGATTGATTTTCAATAAAATGTTACGGTGTGTGAGTTGTGTTTTGTCTTCTAATTTCGAGATTCTTTTCCGTCAGGGATTCGTCTCGGTGCGATTGGCCTCTGAAAAGTGCTCTTACACGGACGCGTTTCGAACGCGGCGTAGAAAACCGAGAGGAGTACCGTTTATCAAAACGGTCGTCCGTGCACGCGCGCGCGACGCCAATTTGCAACATAAACGTTGGCGTACAGTTAGCTTTTCGCGGTCGTGAACCTAATATCCCACCTAGAAATGGCCCTCCGGAATTAAATGCCACGGACTGCTTTTATTTAACCGGCAAAAACTAACACCGACTTCGCAAGCCGAAAACTTTTGCGGGCTGAATTAAAGGCCAGAGGAGAGTCTCGGACGGACGGAATCCTTAACCTCGGTATACTTTACCTGGTGAAAGTTTATATGACCGATTTGAATGAATGATTCGATGGAAATAAAATAAAGCCGGATAAATATAACGTTCGATGAATTATTCAGTCGCAGAGGAAACATTTTGTGTGGGAGTTTGTTTATTGAATTATTATTATAAATCGGTATTAATTGACGCGTTATTTTTTCCACGTTTTTTTTCAATGTTCTTATATTCCATCGATTCAAAGGGAGATTTAAACTTTTTACGATTGAAGTGTACGATAAAATATGCAAAAGAGCTCATAAGGTGAAATTATACAATATATGTGCAATAAATTAAAACGAATTATCGAGAGGGATATAATTCAACAAGCCGTTCCAGATGAGAATTTTCATTGCTCATAATCGCTTTTGTATAATGAAAATTGGAATGAATTGATGTTACTGTTCGTGCTGGCTTGAACTTTGTTATTGAAAAAAAAAACTATGAAAAAATTTAAAAAAAAAGCTTTATATGATTGATGGAAAATTTTATTTATAATCAATAAGATATTCATTTACGGGCATGATATATAGTGATAAATTAATTGGCGACGAAAAAAGAAGATGAGAGAAAAAAAGGAAGCAAAGAATGTTCTGACTTTCTCATTAATTACACTTTGCATAGAATTACACACTTTTGGCAGCATCAAAACTATGAACTCACACACGTATTAACAGTTGGACTCGCAACAGTGGAAAAATTGCTTTTGTTTTAGTTGGGTAGAAAGTTGTGGACTGCATAAAATTTTGATATGAAATATCATAATTTGAATTACAGTTACCTCTCATGATTTTATATTATTCACTTAGATTTCAAAATATCACGAAACTTTTTAAACGCACATACTTCACTAATGACGTTCGTTAGCGGAATTGTAATCCACTACTTAATATATAACAATAACAATTCTACACGGAAAAAAAAAGTTTACAACATTGCAAACTTTGTATCTAGTTTAAAAAGTGGCATAACATCAGGGTTTTCTTTTTTGGACTTTTCCTTTGTCATAAAATATGCTATGGACCAGTTTTTTCTTTTTCGAGCAACTTTTTTCCTAGATGATATTACAACTTTTTGAGACAATATTTCCAGATGAATATTTCAAAATAAATATCCATAAAGTAGATTTTATACCTTTTTTCGGACAAATATGAAATTTTAATGTCGGGGCAAAAACCATTCGACGGAATATCAGATGAAATATTACGAGCAGCAAAATCAAATCGGATAGAGGGGATTGTAATAACATTTTGGCTGTCGATATTCGAGTTCGTCTCGTTTGATAATATTCTTGGTGAAATCAAAGGATTTCGATATCTCGGTAGCGCGAGAAGAATAGCGCAAATGATATCGAATAAAATGGTATGCTCACGGCGGGCGAGTGCGAACGATCAGAAGCCAGAAGGAGCGACGGAGAAATAGAAAGACCGGTCGCGGGACCGTTCCGCAAGAGCGATCCCGGTCGCGCCGTGACCGTTTCACAGTTAACGTTTGAGAGTTGCACTTTTCATTTTCAGCGTCTGCTGGCTCGATTCTCGCGAGCTCACAACACCTACACCGATTCACCCACTGGCAAAACAAGCACGTCGTCAAATTGTATCCCGGCCTGGCAAACCGATTTCGTTGCAGCTCAGATACACGAGCTCGATACATGACTTAAAAATCGATGATATGAATATTAAGGGCCGTAAAATCTTATTTCTTGTCACGAAGCCCCGTCCTTTTGTTGGGAAATTGATTTTTTATCGGATATATTTTTCGAGAACAGTGCAACGATAAGTGTGATTTCAAATTTCGTCCCATTTTATGGTCGCAGTAACAAAAAAATTATGTAATAGTTCGACTCGATATGAAGAATTCAAAAATACCAACTTTTCTTTTTTTGTCTTCTTTCTTTTTTTTTCTTCCCCCTTTTCAATTTCGCATTTAAATTTTCATTTGGCGAATACTTTGTTGCTCGACGTGTGTTCGTTTAGAAGGAAATTTCGATTGCAAATTTAATTATTCCGCGCAGATTTCCGTTAAACTTAATGAATATTTTTCGGGCTTCTGTGAACTGAAAATCCACTTGACATTCTGTCAAAAGGACGCTCGTTGCAAAGGGGCCCTCGTGTGCCTTTTCGACTGAAAAACGCTCGTAACGCGCACAGAAAGGGAAGCCTCGCCGTGAAAATGCTTTTTTTTTTTTCTCACCGGTAGTCATGAGACAAAAAAAATTTTTTTGCCTAAAGAACAATGTCTAAGAGAGTAATTAAGTTCAGCGTCAGGACTTTGATAAAGGGTAAGGTTAATTATGAAAATGATATCGAAAACAATTCGGCATGCTGCCTTGTGCATAGACCTGTCTCTTATACA